>VWZF01007079.1:70735-184953 GCA_013396755.1 Sclerurus mexicanus | reverse complement strand
CCCTCACAGACACAAAATGGCCGCTCCCGCCCTCACAGACACAAAATGGCCGCTCCCCCCTCACAGACACAAAATGGTCGCTCCTGCCCTCACAGACACAAAATGGCCGCTCCCACCCTCCCAGCCCTCCTGCCCCCTCCCGACGCCAAGGTGGCGGCTCCAGGGCCCGGCCAGCGCTGGCTGTGACGCTGAGCAGAGCCGGGGGCCGAGACCCAGCAACAGGATGGGGCTGTGGAGGACTGTTGGGTTTGCAGGGAAGTGTGTGGATCGCCTGCGATATTAGTTATCTTTAAGGGGATTAAGCAACCCTACGGGGCGATCGGTCAGGGGGATGCTGGATCTAAGAAGGTTCTATTACGGCAACGGGTTTTCCTCAGTTTCCAGTTTCCTAAAACTATTACAACATACCCCGAGATGCCGGCCAAGGTCTGCATAAAGGCAGGCTGAGGCTTTGGGAAGTCCTTGGGAGGCAACCAGACACCATTTTCATTCCTCTACCCACGTTTCAGCTAACCCGCTTGCAAATTTATAGTTTAGACTTTCAGCGAGCTTCAGAACGCTTCTCTGGTCAGTTCTCCGTCCCGCTCCCAGCGGCCCCGTTCCTGCAGCTTTTCTCCTCCGTTGGGCGCCAGTGATGAGCCAGCTGACCACGCGTCCCCATCGCCCGCGCCGGGGCTGTCCTCATGGCCGGCTCTGCAAGGACACCCAACGCCGAGGGCGCCGGGGCGAGCACCGGGGCTGGCGCTCCCACAAAGTGAGGGCTCCTCTCAGAGCTGCTCGCAGTCCTGAGGGCATTTGAACTGTTCCCTGAATGTCGTCTCAGATCCGGCCTACGTCGTCGGCGTAGTCCAACAAATCCAAAATTCAGGGATTGAAGAGGCCTCTAATCCACAATTGGTGCATTTGTCCAAATTATTGCTCCACAAAATTCAGGCTCGCCGCAACAAATCTCACATCACCCCTGTTCACTCCCACGCCAATGTCCCAGGACCCATCGCTGAGGGAAGGAGAATTCCAGACCAACTGGCTGACCAAGAACACCTAATAAATACTGCTAGCACCCCCAACAATTTTTAAAAGCCAGTCTTGCACGTGGTTTCTTTCAACAAAGCACTAAATCCCTGAAAAACACCTTCCATTTAACCATGAGCCAGGCCAGAGCCATCGTTTCAGCTTGCCCACAGTGCCAGTCTCCCCTCCTGCGTCTGAAGGAGCGAACCCCGCGGGATCGGCCCCCTGAGCCTCTGGCACTCTGACGTGCCCCACTGCTCCCCACGGGGCAAGCTGAAATCCAGACAGGTCTCCATAGATGGGCTGCACTGGGGCTACTGCCCAGGCTGGAGAAAAGGCCCGGGATGCAAAGAAACACTTTTCAAGAGCCACGGCTGTTCCTTGGCATCCCCAGAACAGGGAAAGCAGACAACGAGCTGGTGGATACCTCTCACTCCCTGAACGAAGGAGGGGGAGTCTTTGAAATCATGGTTACATTGCAGCTGAAAATGCCCCGCAGGAAGTAAAGCACAGGTAATTTAAAAAAAGAAAAAAAGTCCAAGATACAGGAGGTGAACAAATTCTAAAAGTGGAGTCTCACTGCATGGCATATATCCCATGCTCTTGGCCTCTGGCAATAATGAAAAATTTCATGTATAGAGTTGAATATTAGGTGGAACTTCAGTTTTCCTGTCCAAGGAGCAATCAAATGGTAGTCAATCCTTTGTATGACATCATCACCACAGATGTGTAACTTCGCTCTTCATTACAAGAGAAAAGCAAAGGGGAACCCTACATATCCTTAGCAGGACTTTGTGAAGGCTGCAAGCTTGTACGGAAGAAAACCTCGAAAAGTTATTCAAACCGTCTCAGATCCATGGCAATAATACATTTGTTTCTTACCCACACTGCCTTATATGCCAGCAAGCAGTTTTAGGAAAGCTTAGAGCCTTAAAAACACAGTAATTAAGTACCTTCTTTCTCAATCGCCCTGCCCATAAAGCCAAAGTCTGAACACAAAAACAACTAATGAACACTTAAGCAAGATCAAAAAATAAAATGGTGATAATAAGCTCTGCAATGTTATAAGTGAAATAATGATTTTCAAATCTAATATCTTGAGGCTTTTCAGCCTACCAGAAAAGCCTGTAGAGGCATTCCCTTCCAAAGATTTTTGCCCTCCAGCAATCCAACTAGCTCAGAAGGAATAAAACATACCACGATTTAAAGCCACAAGAAAGCTGCAATTAATTTAACAATAAATCTTGTCTGCACTGGTTTTGGACTACTATAATTTGAGAGTAAAAGAAAGAAGTACTTAGGGATTCTTTTAAAAAGTAGTTATCTGATACTAAATGTTAATTTTGGAATATGAAACAAGACCCAGAAATAAAATGTTCAGACGTGATGATGATGATAATAATAGTAAGTCACAAACGTATATACAATAAGATATTTGGGGTTGGGGTAAAATTTGCCTTGTGTTCTGTATTGGCCCAGTACATCACGAGGGTATCAGCTACACACACTCACAGACCTTCTAGTCTTGGTTAGAAGGAGAAGCAGAGGTGTAGACATCCATTAAATCATGCTCTTACCACGTTTGAAGGTTCCAATTTCTTCCTCTTGGCAAGGTCAGTGATATTATTGCCGTTGTAGTTGATGCTCTCCATGCAGCCTTTGAAATTTTTCCTGCTGTTAGAACTTGGCTTCCCCGAAAAAGGCATGCCCCCAAAGGTTATCTTGGAAGGAAACACAAAATGGTCTAGAGTTACCAGGAGGCAAAGACTTTTAAAGCCATTTGCTGCAGATGTATTTGCTTTTTGAACACTCAAGCATGGCAAATGAGAGAGCTGGCTACACTGTTTACAGCAAAAAGATTTATTAAATAAGCCCTGCAAAAGCAGACAAATATCTGTAATGAATTTGTGATTGCAAATATTTATGGTAGTAAATCCCAAGTATTATTACAATTGTCCAAATAGTGAACACATCGCAGTTGTTCGTATATGGACTGTTTTGATTGTTACCAGACAATGCGCATTTCAAACAAAAGAACTGGAATAAACGTCCACCCCAGTAATTTTTCTAAACAAAAGCAGGCATGAAATTAGCCAGATATTCTGATTCAAATAATTAATTCAGCTCTAACCATGTGCCAGGCTCAGCCCACAGCAGTACATTATTTTCCCTTCACTCTTATATATGGACTTCATCCAGAAGAATTTACAGAATCACATAGCTAAAGATGCTGCCCTATCCCCTGTTGTACAGAAGGATCTTCTGTTACCAAGAACATGCTTTTGTGATGCAGTTATAGTCAATGAGGAGTTACCACATGACTCAGCAGGCCAAATCAGCCCCATAGAGAAGACGAAGACAACCACTCAAATACTTGGGTGAGACAAAATAGAGAAGAAAGAATTTTGAAGAAAAGAAGAAAAACAGCAAAAAACCACATACCATGACAGTGAGTTAAGAGCAACTGACAGGATTTTTTTTTACCTTGAAAACACAATCAGAACCAATGTTTATTTCTCTCTTGTGTTTACTTAACTTTTCTGAAAGAGATTAACCTCAAAACTATTTTGCCCATGAAAAACAGGTTTGATCCTTTCAGATTTACCCACTGTTAATCACAAAGGCAACACATTTAAATTTCGTTTCTGATGACTAACTCCAAGTGAGATAATTGAGAGGAAAGGAAGCAGAAGAGGTTAAGGCTCTTGAGTTTATTTGAACCCCAGAAACATACACACACACTTAAACAAGTTCCATTAAACACAGGGGGATCATGGATATGGGGAACAAACTGGACCCTTGAGAACTGCCATGAGGTCTCTCAAGGGCAGAGACAATGGGAAGGTGAATTAACTGAATTCTACTCCTACCATGGATAAATCTATTGCATGCAATAGTTTTATATATTTGTTATGTAAACATGCTATATAAAAATATATATAAAATATATAAATATATATATGCATAAATTGCTCAACCATGGCTTATGGCATTCAGTGTAACTTTTTCAGCAGCTCACTCACTTGAAAAACTTTAATAAAATCTATTTATGTGAGTTTTCAGTGTCTCAATTCAGATCTGCAGTGCTCAAAAAGTAATAGAGGCACAAGTAAATTTGCTCGTTATTTTCTCATTATAACTGCTAGAAAAGAATGTATTCACAAAGATTTGTTGGAATATAAGTAAATACTTGACTCAGTACCATTTACAATCATAAGTAATTTTTTTTTCAAATATTCATATATTCTTAATAAAAAGATTGTTTGTAAAAATATCAATACAGAGGTTAATTCAAACTTTGTTTCCATTACATCATTTTGATTCCCCCTCACTGCTTAAGAAGTTGTAAGGCTGGAAATTACACATTTGGCTCAGCCAACCACATTAATTCTCATCAGAAACAGTAAAGAGTGCAAAAAAAAGTTATCAAGTTGGGAATAACCAATGTGCTGAACTTCGTGTAACAGTTCAGAGGAACTGAACAGGTTCGTAACACAAGATGCCACAGTGTAATCAAACAACAAATCCACACTTCATTATTGTTGTGTGCATTAACCTGGCTGATTAAACAGGTTTTCTTAGAACTTTTCTAACTCTTTATTGCTTCTTTATAAAAAGAAGTTACTGATGCCTTATTTGTGAAAGTACAAGGAAGTGTCTGCCTACCTAAGATCAGATGGATCAAGATCCATGTTAGTAAAAAGGCTCTAATCTGCTTCATTTGCTACAAACAAATATTGACACCACAGAATAAAGCTTTCTTATTCAAGAGTGAATTCAACTCTTGAGTGGAATAACAGATTGTGTATTTTTTTACAATCTACTTCCTTCTTAGAGCAGCTGCTTTTAGAGGTTTCAAAAGTCATGTGTGCTTAGCTTGCTAAACAGCACAGATCTCCCACTTCAGCACAAAGGGCTAGGGTGACTGTCACTCCAGATGAGACATGGTAGGCTAATGAAACATAATTACACTTAAGAGAGAACACCACTAGAAAGAAAATTTCAGGAAACCGAAGGGAAAAAAAATAATTAAAACAAAGGTAATAAAAAAGTACCAGAACATCTTAAATTATGTTAGCTTTTTTCCTTATTGGACTTATCTTTACAAAACCACTCTGAAGGAAAGGTTTCACTGGTACCTCATAGTCCAGGTCGAGGTAATCGAACTCCCCGTTGGTTCGGAAGTGCTGCATGTGTCTGTCCAGGGTGAGGTTGATGCTCCTGCCGTGGCGCTCTATGACGATGGAGTGCCAGTGGTGATCGTCCAGCAGGCTGCCTGTCATCATGGAGGTGTGCCCGTAAATGGAGCCCAGCTGGTTGCTGCCTGCGGACACGCACAATGGCAATTCTCACCTCGCACACTTGGACAAACATTCTCCCCTTGCCTGTCAGTATTTCACCGGAATCATACCATAAACTGGAGGAAGTCAGTCTGCTATGAAGTTGAGATCTGCCCAGTGGAGAGCTGCTGCCATAAATACAAATAGCTGGACCACACATATCGTGTATCTTATCACTGAATTGTATGAATATATTGTATGTATGAATTCATAACAGGAGTTATTTGGAGACACACTGGAGAAGCAATCTCAACTTCTAGCTGTAAAGTTGATTCCAGCTCTGGGTGCTCTGTGTTTTCAACCCTGCACCAGAGAAACGAGAAGCTGTTCCTGCTGGGCCATGCCCTGAGCTCATTGAGCTGCACTGATTTCTGGCTGCTGAGGAGGACCTGGAGCTGAAAACAGACTGGCAACAACAAGTCCTCTGTTCTGTGGGCTCTGCCAGCACACAGGAAAATGCAGACTGAGCTCTCCCGTAATACAGCTTATTTCCATCTCTCCTGCTGCAGCGATCTCCCTGTTCTGGAAGTCCAAGTACTAGCAAGAGCACCGTTCTGCAGTTCTCTGCTGTGCCACGCAGGGTGTTTGCCAGTGCAGCTGTGCCAGCCCGAGATCAATCTCACTGCCATCTGACTGACACAGCTAAGCCAGCAGAGGCTGATGGATCTCAACTGAAGCAGCAAAGGACTATTTCAGCACTGCCCAATAACTCGGTGCAATCTTCCCTGTTCTGAAAACGTGAGGACCTAAAGCACCTCCGAGGCTGAGAATTTCTTACCATCAACTACGCCTGCAACTCAGACATTAAGGCTTGTGCATGTTGAGAATACATTCTGGCAAATCACACTTCCATTGCTTACGATATTACCTCCCTACAAATGACCACACTGCTTTATGCTGGAGCCCACTGATCCTCTTGGTTAAACGACAAAATAAATTGCATGAGTGTAGTTGAGCCTCAGTTTCTTCAATGCAAAGTCAAATCCAGTGCAAAGTGAGACCTAAATCCACCTGTCTCAGCATCCTTCCCCCACCCCCTGATTTTTGAAATGAAGTCAGTGGTTCTCAGCAGGCAGGATGAACATCCTTCTCTACTGTCTCTGCTGCAAAGACAGCACTTGCAGGCAGAGGAAGAATGAAGTATTACTTCTGTTTACTGAGTGTTTGCCACAGGGCCTAGCCCCATTCATCAGCCTAGTGATTTAGGCACATCCCCACCAAGCACATACAGAAGTTATAATAGCTTATAAAGCCAGACACAACTGAAGAATACTGAGGAATTTGGAAATGAATGGGTTACTGCTGCAATTAAAATTGTTAAAAACAGATAACTACTACAGGAAGATGTGCTTTCCTCCCCTTCATCTGTTCATGTTGATCTTCGTAAAGAGAGCAGGAGAAAATGCTAATGGAAATAGGTACTATTCCATGTAAACAATGAATGGAACAAATTTACTCCCCACGTGTCTGTAAGAGGACTGAGGAAAGTCGCATGAAATCTTTTTCTAAGGTTCTTTTGTTTGAAGAGAAGAACACCTGAAACCAGATAAATGTGGGGGGTTTTCATAATAAATGTACTTTATAAATCCAGTCATTCACAAGCCTGGAGTCTTTTACTGGGAGAGGGAAAGGATGCTTGAACTAGAGTAACATATAGGGGATTTCATCATAGGATTGCCTGATAAAGCAAGGCATCCTCCTCCTCAGGCTCTGGCAAGGCTGCTCAACTGCAGCTTCACCTGCCCTGTCGCTTCCCACAGTGACACTCTTCATTCTGCCAGGTCCCCGAAGGTGACCTTTGTTCCCCTACAAGTGATGACACTGTCATTCTCTCACACGAAGCCACAGCTGAGGCCAATATAATTCCAGCAGGCTTTTGCATGTGTGTGTAAATGCCACATATTGCTGACCCTGCTTTTCTGTGTGATCTTATTTTCATAGTGTCTCACATGGAGTAAAAAATGAAAGAGTGGAACAGAAAAGAACCCCAACACATAGGAAGGGAATTAACAACATTTGCACCAAATTATCTTTTTAAATGAGGTGGCTTACCATATTACTGGAGGAAAGAGGATGAAACACATGACCTAAAATTTCTGTGGGAGAGTTAAAAACTGCTGCAAAACTGAAAAATCAAAGCATACCTAAATTTAAATTTAGAACGAGCTTGGCTTTCTTCAGCTCCAAGGTGATATAGTCTCCTTGCTGTCCTTCTCCGTGGAAGATTACACCTTCGCTTTCAGAGGTCTTAAATTTCAGAGAGATGACATCCTTCAGTGTTTTCATTTTCTTGTTCCTGAATCTGTATGGCAACACCACATGGCCATCGAAGTTGATAACATCAGCCCCTGAAGAAAGAAGCAAATAACATTGCTGATGAGCCTTTATAGATTCCTGTGGCACTGGAAAAACAGACAGGCCATATGCAGATGGTACCTGAACAGAACAGAAGATGTGAGAGTGTGATATGCATTGTAAATACATTTTCTCCACCACAATTTAATACTATAAAAAGTAGGAGCCAGGCAGAGCATAAATTTAATCCACAGAATGTAAAAGAAAGTGGATTCAGGAGGGCAAACACTACAGCTGTACCCAAATACTTTTGGTTTCTCTCAAATATAGTTGCTGCCATGCACCTTTTCCTAATTATAGTTGACAATGAAAGACAAATTTCTGAGTGGTCATTAATAATTCATTTGATACCTCTTTAAAATTCAGTATGGGTATCTGTAAGGACTGTAAACAGTAAAACATGGGCCCAAAGAAATTGCCTGGCAATTTTAGACTACTGTATGTAAAACACAGACGTAAGCCTTGTCCAATTCAGGAAATTGTGGGTAAGGTCAGAGATCAACTAATTTTGAGAGGAAAAAAGAAATCTGCCATCTGAGCTAATTTTTGTTCCAGGTTTGGTGTTATTCAAAATACCTGAAGAAAACTGAGGGATGCAATCATTTGAGGTAATCCAATATCCATATAAATATTGCATAATGACACTACAAACTTCACGTTGTCTTATTTTCCTGACTTAATTTCTACTCTAAAGAACAAACTCCTGGTTTCCAGATTTCTCTGGATGCTAAATCCACAGTAAAAATAGCAGCAGAACTTGACCCCATTCAACAGGTGTACTTGTGCTGAGTATTGGATCTTGTCATTCAAGTGAGGCCAGTAAAAGATTCCAAACAGATACTTGTCTCTAAAAATGACGTTTAAGAAATTCCCTTTGTGATCTGCTAACTAATAACCAACCTCCAGTGCCTCAGCTACTCCTTGTATGAGCATTCTCTGTTCACAACTAACAATCTAATAGTCAATAAGGAAAACTCTTAAAAAGGAATCAGTCAAAAAGTTTGGTTTTTTTTAAATAAAAAAATCCTTTCCACCCATCTCCTTCAAAAGCATTCACCCTTCTTTTTGACACACCGCATTCCCAGCAGTCATCCCACGCTCTGAATGAAAACAAGGGTGGCATTTTGTCGTGTGTTCCTCAACCACGTGATTTTTGCCTGTTTCTCCGGGTACTCTTCAGTCACTGCTTGCAACTTTTTCAAATCCCTGACTTGCTTTTGCTATTATTGAGAGAAGTCATTGAAATCTTTCAGCCCCTTTCAAAAACACAGACAAACACATTTCTGTTGTGTAATTAACACAGAAGAATCTTTTAAAGCTCCATTAAAACACCACGTATATTGTGCCTAAGTGCATGCAATTCAATTGGAATTTATATGGCCAAATCTTCCTGAATCTGCAGAGATCTCTGTCTAAATAATGAACTTGGATCCTCTTATTATTTATGCCAACTAAATGGTGAAGAAATTTTATTCAAAACCTAAAGCATGAGCATCACAAATTGACTATATAATATAATCTCATTTTTGCCACAGTGCAGCCATACATATTAGAAATATCACTTTTCTGTATAAAATACACCTTACAATACACATTTCCATAATAAATACCTATTAAGCTCTAAGTGCAACTAAAATTCTCAGCCTGATCTGGTTGTTCCAAATGACAAATTCCAGGAATGTGAATCAGCTCAAAATTAAATATCACGCTGGTATGCTGCATTTGTGGAGCAATAAATCCATTTAAAAGTTATCAGCATGGAGGAGACGTAGATGTAGATGCGTTCAGAACTGACAGCACAGGATTTCAGAGGTGTGGTCAACTTGTATGTGCTCACGACTCAGGTAAAGCCATTGTTTCTGGAATTATTACTTCTTTAAAGAAACAAAGAAAATGGTTTAACAAAGATTATATCAGCCTGTTGGGTTTGCTTGTCTTACCATCTGTCAAGAGATCCAAGAAATTAATTCTTGAGATTTTTGTATGTAGTACTTGGAAAACAACTTTTAGAAAGGCATGAAATCTTTATAGAAAATATAGCTAGACTAAATCCACTCTTTTATCACACAAATCATACTTCTACGTAAAGACAATTAGCTACAGGGATCATACTCTTGAATCTACATACAACTGCCTCACACAAATGCTGTAAATGACAGAACTTTTAAGGACATTGCAGCTTAAGAGACCTTCCTACCAAACATACCTCATAAAAACATGATTGCACATACACTGCCAGAGGTTGCCTTCCATTCAAATGTGTTACTTTCTGATGGTACAGCATCTCCTGCATGGGGCGTACCAGCCTTCCCTAGGGCCAGCTGGTCCCCCCTCCGCACACCTGCACAGGTTACCTGCCAGCACATGCCAGGAAAGGCCCCTGTGCCACACCTGCAGGTGGCATATGTGTCCCTCACATCCTTCATCCGCGGCAATTTACACTGCACACTTTAGCCAAGCTCAGGAAAAGCGGCGCATTTCTCCAGAACTTGTCACCCAATTGCCATGTTTTGAAAAGCATTCAATTAAAGAAAGGAACAGCACTAATCTTTGATTAAGCAGCTTTATTTATTTATTTTTTATATATGCAATGCTGTGCTGGCAGCATGCAAACGTGTCTGCATGATAATTCAATCACCTAAAGATTACACAGCAATTATGTTTAAGAGTTATCATATGTAGACTGTGCTAATGACTTGTGTTCCTTCTATGATGACACTCAGCTATTTAATGTGATAATTACCATGGTGCAGAATGGTACTCAAGACAGTAAACATGTAATTCCTATCACTGCAGTGTAAATAACTAATTTTTCTCATCCTCAGCTCTCAGCATTAGTAGGAAAGGGGCCTAAGCCACCACATAAAGTATGTTTGCCTGCATTCAGTGAAGCCTGACTGTTCTCAGAGGGTACTGATGCAATGGAGAAGGCATTTTGAAGAAAAGATGAAGTGAAAAAAAGAGAAAGAGAAGAAAATGCACAAAGATGGGGGGAGAGAAACTGAGAATTTCCTTTTAATTACATGCAAATAGGAAGTACCGATCTGACTACTTTCAATTTGATGTCTGCCCTCCTGGGCCTGCTGTTGTATGGGTGGATTAGGAAACACTGCTGACAAGTGAAAATATAACACCACTTTCAGCGGGCTGGGAGACGTGTCAGGCCTTACCCCGGTACTTGTCTGAGCTGCCACACTGAAACCGTTTCATTAGTCAATGGCATCATCCATTTTCCTCTAAAAACGATAAACGCAGAAAGCCTTGCAAAGACTGGCAGGAAATTGGATGACAAACGTGACCCCGTTCCCAAATCTCAGAGGAGAATAAATCACCAGTCACAGGTCCCCAGCCTCTGCTTCTGTCCACTACTTTGTCTGTGTGCAGGATTTGGTAAAATTTAATCAGGGAATCAAATCTGTATGAAGATGTTTTACTTGATGCTCCAAAGCAACTCAGTAATTAATTATAGATAAACAGCCTCGAATCTGACTCAAGCTCCAGAGCTTCTTTCTTTGCTCCCTTTGTGGTGGAAGAAGTGTAACCATCCTCCGTGTGAGCCCGTGAAGGAGGAGGCAGTGCTCCGTCACACTCAGTACTGAGGGTGTACTTGCTCACAGCTGCTCAACACCTGGATCACGGGACGCCTGGAGTCACTGAAACATCCCTGCTACCTGACACAGGAGAACGGTGATCACAACAAAGCACAACAGCAAAGCGCCTCCCAGGAAAATGTTTGCCATGCCAGCAACAAAAACCATGGCAGTATGTTTCTCCACCTAAACTGCAAATGGAACATGTACACACGTTTTTAAGCTGTTACTGATCTCTGAATGATGGACTCTTCAAAGCCTACACGGAATAATTCACTAGGATTAAAGTTGCACAACTCCTGTGCTACTGACACACAGCGACCTTCGGTGAAATTTTCTCACTCCGTTCTCTCTCCTCCATTATTTCATCTGCTTAAACCTTCTGCTTAGACTGAATTAGTTCTAGGGAAAAGATCTTCACCTGTAGTGTTCTTTTCTTAGCCCGTAGTGTGAACCTTACATCTGATGTACTAGTAGCACAGTAGCGGATGGCATTAACCATGCACCGAGCATCCATCTCTGAGAACATCAGAGAAGAATCAAAGCACCTCTGGCTGGGCCATCTGCACTTTCACTTGTTGTAACTATTAGTCACGTGTACTAAAATATCATTCCAACAAATATGAGCATATAAACACTGTATTACTTACATATTTTAACAGCAGGAAAATATGTTTTCTTCTAATAAAGCAAAGGGAAAGGCTCAAAATAACACCTAAACCAAAACCTTATTTTCTTGTTACTCACAAAAAATTATAGATGCAGAAATTACTTCAGAAAACCCTAATGTACATTTCCTGTGGTTCCATACACTGCCAGCATGAGAGCATGCTGGGTTTGCCACTGGGGTCACCACGGCTCAAGCCCCGGTGGAACGAAGTTAGCCGAGCTCACGTCAGGGATGCATTGCTACGTTCCATGCCCCACAAGGAAGGAGGAAGCCACGGCCCAGCCCAGCAGTCAGAACAGTGTCCCCTTGCCCGTCTCCTGACCAGGAGGCAGAGTGTGAGTGCTGCCTTGGGGCACTGCAGTCTGCTTCTCAAAAGGCAGTGCACTGGGCACAGAGGGGAAAAAACCCTAAACAAACAAACCCCAAAAACTGATGCAGATACTGATGTAGCTTGCATGTATAACAATATATATCTCTTCATATTCTAGAGGCACACGGTAAAGGAAAATCAATCTGAAGTTTCTGTTGCCTGTCCAACGCCCACCACATGGAATCTGAATCCTGTCAGTGTCAGGGGATGCCGATGCTTGAAAGAGAAAAGATGCCTTTGCTAGGAGCTGTGGAACTTACCCCGTGCTGTTCTTTACATTGGGTATGGTGTATATGTGCCAACGCAGTAGCAAAGAGGATTTTGTTCGTGTATTGTTAACTCAAATCTTGGATAAAAGACACAAACTTTACTCATGTATTTTATACACCTGCCAGACACTCTGCAAACAAACCTGTGAGGAAGTATTCCCCGAGGTGGTGAGAATGCTTTGCCAGGTTCTGAGCACAGTATCGACTGCAGAGACACCAACAGCACTCAGTGCCTTCCAATTTCTTTCCTGAATTGCAAAGCACAGACATTTTTCCTATTATTATCGTCACTGTTATTATAACGCTGCTATACCACTACTCATACTGCTAGTTCTTGTGCAACTGTCTGTAAACATGTGCTTCTTTGCCTGTCATAATCTTCTGTCTAACAAGAAACAAATGCAGCAAGTAAGATGAAAAAGCAGTTAGAAGAAAAGTAAAGCAGAGGCAAAACAATATAGAGAAAGCAATGTAATGACCATGGCTAAAAGGCGTCCTGTTCCCCCCGTGTGTGCCTGTCCCATCACTTTTTTTTTTTACCCCAGTAGGAAAATTGGGTTCTTTCTGTAGCTATTAAACGAAATTTTTGCATAAGCTAATTGTCGCTTCAGTAAGACTTATGGATTTAGATTAAGCCTCCAAATATGCCACAAAATTATTGTCTTAAGGTTGTACATAATTACGATGATTTTTCAAGCACTTAACACTATGGCTGATGATTTTCTTATTTCCAGATCTAATGGAACATGAGATTTTCTTTCATTAATTCTTCAAAGTTCAAAAAGACAACTTCCTTTAAAAACCAAACAGGAATATTTTAAGTATGCTATGGTTGTGCTATAAATCGGATAAAAGACAGAATGAGCACATTTAGAATATACTTTACAATTCAGTTTTAAGCTGACACATCCCAACCACAGTCTGCAAAACAGACCGTATTGAATTCCCTGCTCCTCCAGTGCCAGAGAGAACTGAGGCTGCAACCCAAGACAGCCTTCACCTCAGACAAAAGCTATTCCTTCTGTAATCCACTCTGCCCTGTGGCTCCAGAAAGTCAGTTGCAATGCATGCCATGAAACACAATATACTTGACAAAGTCTGTTTCTACTGGGACAGGAGAAGCAGCACCACAAACCCCCCACAGCTTTCATGGCAATGTGTTTCTCTGCCTAATATTCAATAGTTAATTCCTTAAACAATGAGGTTGGTTGTTTTTTTCCAACCAGAAAATCTCTGATCCTACCTGTATATTACAGTGATATTTTATAAACAAGGCTTTTTAACACAAGTATTTTGTTTTGAGAATGTAACTGCTCTTACTGTTGATGCACACATCTCTTTTAGAAAGTTTTACTGAACAGTGCAAAGTAGGAAACAAAATTGAAGGCTCTTATGAAGATCTGCTGAATCCCGAGCTTGAAGAGCTGGGTATTTTTAACTCTCTTTAAACTAGAGGGTGCAGATTAAGCTGTGCATGCCTCCACCTCCAAGTTACACTGGCATGAGCACCACCTGCATTCCTCACGGATAAAGCAAGGGGAGTAAGGCACAAAACCATTCCCTTTCACCAAAGCAGTTGGTGGTGTACCAATCAGGGTTCAGCTGATTCTTTTCCAGGTCACAGTGCAATAGTATCCACAGAATGGACAAAACACAAGTTTAATATGTGAGTTTTTATACTTTGAAAAGCGTTCACATGTGTGGCACTGCAAGGGTCATTTATGATCAGCAAAATTAAAATTCAGACACCTTGCGACTATGCAGTGGAAGCAGCAAAATGTTTTCTATGATTTACTATTCTCTAGCTATGGAACTTTGAAATAAATTCGGTAAAAATACATGTATAATTCAAACACTCTAAAGAAACTCTGCTTTTCGTATTTTATCATGCTGATTTACAAGTCAGAAGCATTTCCTCACAACCGTAAATACATTTAGGTCTGTTCTTCATTTTGAAACCCACCATTTGATATTGGATCTCAATGGAAACATTAAAGTATATAATTAAACTCTGAAACCAGGTACAGTAAGGAACTTAATCTACTTGAAAACAGCTAGCCTCTCGTAATGTTTTCGCTGCTTATTAAAAAAGTAAATCACAAGAGCTGTGGGTCAATAAAAAAGGACAATTCTGACTCTCACACAGCAAATGGCCAGAACAGGTCTCAATCCTTATTAAACTGCTGAGTTCGCTCATTACTTAATGAAAAAAAACCTACAGCAAAGAAAGAAGTTGTCCCATGTCTTACATCATTTACACTCAATTTGCTCAGTGAATAAATGAGCTACAAAATGGATAAGGCACTCTATCAAAACAGTGAGGGAACGGATGGCTAACTGGGGCCCTGGTTTTAATGTTTACAGCTGCATGAAAACAGGAAGACACAGAGTTGACCTACAAAATACTGATTTAAAATCTCTCTTTTTGAGTCGATGCCACTCGGTTCAATCATCTCATGGTATATAATCTTTCCATGTCTTTTAATGTCTGGATGCTCTCAGAATACTCATTACTCAAGGCCAAATTCTTCTATCTAACTCACGTTCTCCATCCTTTACTCACATAATCACTCTCAAACACATATTCTTCACTTCTTCCAACCATGGAGCTCATATTTAAATTGAACTTTCAAAGCGAGCTGCACACACAATGCTCAGCTTCTCTGCTCTTGTGCTTGTCTGAGCCACTGCAGGAAGCAACACAAAGGCTTTCCGTGGTGTCCTACAGCTGGATCTGGTTAGAAATCCAAGCCCAAGGAGAGAGGACACCCAAGTACACATCCTGAAACTGCCTGGGGAGCTATCCTGAGTTTTGGCGCAAGGGAAGGAAATAACCATATAAACCCGTTTATATCGATAACTTTTGTTTTGGGATGGGCTATGGATCTTTTTGTTTGGTTTTTTGATGAACTGATGTAAACTCGCAGAGAAATCAGACACTATTCTTATCCTTGCATCAAAGCATTATTGCCCCCCACAGAATCTAGCTGCTTCTGGGGAGAGTCAGCCTTACATGCACCAGGGAATACCAGAAGGAGAACAAAACCTAAAAGGTATGCATGCTGCCTTTTTTTTCCCCCAGGATGCTTTAAGGATCTTGCAAGATGCTTACGATAGAGAGGAAAGAGTTTTACAGAGATAAAGCCCCTGTGACAGGCACTGCCAGTGCCAGTTAATTAAGGAGTTTGCAAATGACTGCTCTTGTGCTGAACTGTGCTCAGTCTGAGATAGCACATCATGTGGAACCGAACCAAAATCTCTTCCTGCTCAGCTTGACAGACACCAAACCGATGTTGGAACAGTTCTGGGGAGAGAAACTTCTCCAGAGAGGAGGAGGTACGCCTTCAATGCACAGCTCTAAAGCAACCTTCTATGCACTGGCAGTAAATAAAGTGGGAAGAAAACTCAGTAGTGAAATAGGTGGGTCTCTAAGAGCTCTTCAGTAGGCTGGGAGCTCTGTGTTACAACATTTGGGCACCTCCATTACCTGCAGAGATACTGGCCTGAGGGAAACACATCTTTAGCTACACTGGAAATTATAAGCCCCCAGTTCCTCTTGAGTTTTAATTCTTAATCTCTTCCTATGAGAGAAAAATAAAACAACAAAACAAAAACCCAACCAACGAAAAAAAAACAAACCACAAAAAACACCTCACTGAATTTTCTAAGATATTTAAAGGAAATTTCTTTCTAGCATTTTATTTTTAAAGAAAAGACATAATAAAAGTTAAAACAAGCAAAACCAACAACAATCAAAAAACCCCCCTCCCATATCCCTTCGCTGATTAATTTTAATAAGGTGGGTCCCTCTGATAGTAACTTTGTGAGTCCTCAGAACTGTTTTCTTCCAAAGATCCTTGATCCCTCGGGGCACTGCCGTGCAGGCAGATGCAATTAAGGCCAAGGAGAGATCAAATGGACTGTACACTCTTTTCATTTAAAGATGCTTAAGCTGCTTCAGATGACCTTGTCTACTCTGAAGAATTATGACAAGAAAATCCCATCACTACCAAAGCTATTTCAGCTTCAGCAGCACCAGCATTGCTCTGAATTTCAGAGCAGATCGCTCTGCACCAGCAGCACTTTCAAGCAGATCTGTTGATATCCTGTATATGTATCTATGTTATGGCAAATTTTATTTTAGTGCAAAATATTCTTAGCATAAACAGCAGTTTTTAGTCCCTCTAAATCCTATGGGTAGCCTTTATTCAGTCTTCCGCTCTCTTAAGAAACTGTTCTGCATTTCTTCTAAACTGATGAAATAAACCATTTAAAAATGCTGATATTTAAATTGACCTTTACAGAGAGACAGCAAATATCCTGTCTCATTAACAAAGGCAAGTATTGTCCAAATTACCTATCCTTTCTCTTACAGGCCTTGTGGACAACTGATTCAGCAACATGTTTAGACTTGGTTCAGGCTGTAAGAGCTGCACAATGAATTAAACTTTAATTCACAGACAGGATTTTCCAGGTTTCTTTCTAACCTAACCTCAATGAGGGAAAACAAATTTCTTTTTGCTTCTTCTAGATGTGCCACATATCTTCAGGCCGTGATGCACAGGCCAGTCCTGCAGGCTGTTTTCACTCAGGGGACGTGTGAAAGGGTGTTATCCAGCTTTTAACGTTTGCAACACGAATATCTCCTTGCCTAAGGTACTGATGGCCCAGACCTCACTGAGCCCAATGGGCACTTCTCATCCAATGCATGTGCTGCATGGACATCAAGGCTTTCAGGCACAGTCCCTTCTCACTGAGCTTTCAGGAGGATAACATAGAAGTGAGACAGGAAAACAATAAAAAAAGATATACAACTTGAAAGAGAAACTTGAAATGCCTTGAAACGAAAAGGAACCTACTGGTCTACTGAGCCCAGCCAGTTCTATGAAGTGAACAGGAAGAAACATTTTGCCTGAGTGCCTAAATAAACAATTGCACGCCTCTCATATTAATTAAGACAACATAAAGACAACATTTTGAGCCCTGCTATTTGACTCTTTTCCTAAGAAAGCCAGATGACATTAAAACGGATCAAATATGCTGACTCTAAATCTGTTATAATCCTAGTGCAGCTCTTGGAGCAGTCATAGATCACTGAGCATAAGTGGTATTTCAGATTTTCTTTTCTCCTCTTTTTCCCTTCACTCTCTACCAGCCTAATGGGCCCCCGTGCCCTTTCTGCTTTATTGTTGTGTTGGTTGCAGTTCCTGCTTCGTGCTGAGAGAGCTGCCTAATTAGGAAGACCAGAGTCAGCTTCTAGAGAATTGCTGTTTAATACTGTTAGTTTATCTGTTAATTAATGTGCTACTCTTTGCAATCTAATTAGATTTTTTTACTGCAAAGATAAGTCAGTGAAATCACTACAAAGAAATACAGGAGGAGGTTTGTGGGAGGCTCCCAAATATTTCTTGTTGGCATCACTTCGGTGTGATGCTGATGCATTTGTTCCTGTCTCATCTCCCTTCCCCAAGCCCACAACCTCAGCAGACCTTTGTCAAGGAGGACGTAGCTCGTTTCCCACAAATAGTTCTTATTCCTGCCAGGGAGCTGCTTCTCTTCTCCTTCTCTGCCACGTCCCACCTTTGTCACTCCCTGCTTCTTCCTCCATCTATCTGCCAAGGCCACCTCATTTTATGGTTGCATTTCACAATTAAGTACCTTAAAGTTAATTTGTAACTTTTGTGAAGCCATACATACACAAACCTATTTGCACTATTTTTAACAGTGCAAACAACCACTTAGCCTTCTATTAAGCTGCTGTATGTATCACAAACAGCACTTTTGGATCTCTTCTTTTTAACATTCTTATGCAGGAAATGGAAGAATATCTAGGGGTTTCTTCTGACATCAAAAGCTATGACATGTCTGGAACTAAGGGGTATCTTAATTTAGTCATTAAAATTCAAAGCCGCTTCCCATATGACAAGCACAAAGATTCAGTGGGATCGACGAAATGCAGGATCACTTGCCAGAGCAGCTGATGCAGCTTAGAATGAGTGTTTGGAACGGCTGGAGCATTTCATATGTCACATTATACACTGCAGTACCTCAAGGAGGTGGGAAACGGGGCACCAGTGTGTCTTGGCTCACTGGGAACAGCAGCCTTTAATGGTGCTTCTCCATTCTCCATCACTCAGGGTGGCTTTTCTTCCAACTCCAGCAGAGGCCATTTCAGGCACAAAGTGTTTCTCCTCTCTGAGCTGGCACCTTGGACTTTTGGGCCACAACAACACTGAAGAACCTAGAACGTGGCCTCACATGTAATTCTGTGACTGCAATGGGGGTTTGAGGCCACAACAACACTGAAGAACCTAAAACGTGGCCTAAATATAATTCTGCAATTGCAATCAGTCTTTGTTACAAGTACAAATACTCATCAAGAGTGATTATATATTATTTTAATAATTTTTACAGAGTTGACTAATACGCTAGGAAACTCTGCATTATTTTTATCCAAAAGTTATTTTTACTTATTCTTGCCCACTAAGAGAGCTTTTATTTTTAAAGCTGAGGATTCTTTTAATGACAGACTTCATTCTGCAGCAAAATCTGATAAAAACATTAAACAGATTAAGGCAAAAGAATGAAAAAGTTATATAAACCTGAAAGTAACCTCTATCCTCCTGTAAAATCTAAAATATTATACCAAATATACTAGCTGATGTCATAAAACCCAAAAAAAGTTATTTTTTTTTTCTTTTGTGGTTATATATGGAAGAATTTATTTTGAATTTTTACTCAGATAAAATGTGGGCTTGTAAAACCGGCTCTAACTCATCTCACATCTCATGCTCTGCTTACAGAAACAAGAGTGCTTCTTGCACAACTGAAAATGATGTGCTTTCCTGGGCATGATTTCTCTCTTCACAGGTGGCATGTAGCTTATTACGGCAAAATATTTAAAACATAGCACCAATACAAGTAAGAGATAAAAACGACTCCTCCAAACATCTGACATGTGAGGTTTCTGAAGCCTGGAAGAAAATTTATTCTGATCTAGGCTGTTCTAATTAGCAATGGCCTGGGGAGAGACATATCTCTTTATTCATCATTTTTAATAGTACTGCAAATCCCGACGATGCAGAACGACAGCTAGAAGGATTTTCAAAATTATGAAGACATACTCCCATCTATAAGTTTGAGGAAATATGAATCCCTAGACATCTACATGCCTTGCAGATATATCCCTAAGTGCTCTGATGTAAATAATTCTAAGAATTGTATAGAACAGTTTGTCTCAGTCTAAAATAAATATTTCTAGCAAAGAAAATGATCTCAACAACTCCTCCAAAAAAACAACAAGATGTCTCCAGCCCTCAAATCAAGCAGAGTGCCTCCAGTTCTAGAGGAAAACCTCGCACTCTGCAGTCTGGTGACATTATTAGGAGATGTTTGCAGACAGAAAGATTACAGACATGATTCCACACCTCTCTTCTGCCATGTTTCCTAAGACAGCTATCCTGTTTATGGCTGTCCCATAACTACTGTCCTGAAATAGCTTCTCCACAGGTATCTCAGGGGAGTTACCCGTTGCCCTAGGAAGAAGGCATTTGTCCGACAGAAAAATTCATTTGTGTTGGCAACTACGATAAAACTCGCACATTTTATCAGATTTACTTCCATTCAGAGATGGCTGTAGGTTTGTCAAACCCTACAGAATTTATCAGAGCAGGTGGAGCTTTGCTGGGCCATCCCAATCGTGCTGGAAACCCTTCACGCCTGGATGCCTTGAGGTGTCGATGCAATTCCAGACCCCACCTTAGTGCCCAGGAGCTCAGGAGGCCAATGAGCGCTTCTCAGAAATGAACATACCAAGACTGGAGGCTCTAGCATAATTATTCAGAGCGTTTGTAACATTCAATGGAAATGACACTTTGCTGAAATGTTTTATTTTATAACATTATTAAACTATCTATCTCTATTAAACTTGTTGATTCCTCCTTAAAAAATAAAAAAGCTGTCTTAATGGAATACTTGCATTTGGGTTCCTAGAGTGCTGCCAGATTCACAAGCCAGCATGTACTCCACAGTGTTATATAAATATTTCCTGACAACACTGAAAAATAGTCTAACTCATAACACCATTCAAAATAGATGACTGACAAACAAGACATTCATTATTAGAATAGCCTGTACTATTAGACTGCAAAGTAATAAAGGCATTATAAATTTATCCTGACTTGCACAGCTTACATCTATCCATCACAGCAGCATGATGGACAAATCCATCATAGTACTTGATTACAGACTACACCGGTTATTAGCTCAGGGTTAATATCAGAAATGGACTTAGAACAATCGCACAGAAAGAAGCTCCTGCAACTTTGCTATCTCCCAGTGCCATCCTAATGCATACAGCAGGTTGGGCGCGGGTTACACAGAGGACACAAAGCTGGGAGGGCACAGAGCCAAACTGACCAGCGGGATATTCCAGCACGCTCAGCCACGAAAACTCGGGGAAGGCAGGAGGAAGGGATGGGATGTCCTTCTCAGATTTAGGCTTGATTAGAAACTGACTGCACAGCAGTATGAATAAACACAAGACAGTAATGCCCACTTTGAGGCTCACACAGAAGCCTGGCCCTGCGGCAGAGCAGCATTCCTCTTCCCAAGGAGGGAGCATTCCATCTCGGGAAGTGCCTTTACCATTTCTAGTATCCCCCACTGTCTTTGTTCCTTCCCACACCTATTCCTGACACCCTGCCTAAGGCTCTGACCCACCACGGGCTCGTACTGTGTTATGGCCCACAGTGTGAATTGAAAGTGGCTCTCACCACATATCTCAGCCAGTGGTTCCGTGTACTCCCCTCTGTCAAATCTACACCCTAGGCAGATAATCTGCAACTTTAATAAGATGAACTAAAAGAGAGGAACACCTCAGATATGGTGGCAAGCATGCATAGACAGGGTGATAGCTGTTCTCAAGATTCTCTGAGTAAATATATTTTTTAAAAAAATATTTTTCCGATAACTATAGTGAATTTAAAAAATGTGCATTTTGTTCTACTGTCTACATTAGGGATATATAAATACATATCTATATGTGCATCTGGACACAGATGGCTGCTCAGGAAAGCAGATGGGAGAAGAGGATGTATTCGTCATGTCTTAAATGCCTTTTTTATCATGCTTCAGCAAGAGGCTACGGGACCTCTCTCTGCTTTTCTAATGACCACCAAAGGATTCTTAATACAAATGCAAGATGCTAAGTTTAGACTTTAAATATGGATCAAAATTTATCCTGCAACACACTGGAAAAAAATGACCTTCCCTTGTTCTGTTTCTAATTTTAAGCTCCTTCTTTGTGTAGATTAGGCTACACTCAAAGTCCTTATCCCCAGGAAAATAACTATCACCGCCACCATGCTACTAGACAAGATTAAATCACATAATGTGTATATTCTTCTTTGAATATATTGATCCCAGTACAACACTTTCTGTCCAAATCTATAGTTTATAAATTATGTCCTTAGCCTTATTGTTCAAAATCTTATTATTTTCTTGCTCTTGAGCCACTAGAGAACACAGATAGTCATTCTGACTCCAGCTGATAATACCTGGGGCCTGAGAATATGAATCTTTTTTATAGCTTGCTGATTTATTATATGCATGACTTCCTTTGGCAAAGTCAGTTTCTAACACTAATATTTTGTATCAGAAGCACTCAACTATATTTACAAATTGAACATCAGAAGAGTTTTTTTGCTGCTCGTCTCTTTCTCAGGCTTTTATGACCACACACTGTTTGACAGCCCACAATATAAACGTTCATGAAAATATAAATGAAACCAAAATACAGCACACTAAATATATCAAGCGCTGGGCTGTTGCTGCAGGAAGCAGAATGGAGCTCTCACTGGCTCCTGAGAGACTGCAGGTGCACTGTAAGGGTGGGGCAGGTCCCCATCACCAGGTACCAGGGAAAGCACGTTTGCCTGGCTGTGTTTGCTACAGGCATTCAGAGGGACAAGAACATCCTAAAAATACCGTGCTTTTTAAATCCAGAATCAGCACAGAGTCATTTAGCATGGAGAAGGCCTCTAAGAGCTTTGGGTCCACCCATTAACCCAACGCTGCCATCGCCACCCTAAACCATGTCCCCATCCATTATCCCTTGAGATGCCTCCAGGGCTGGTGGCTCAGCCACTTCCCTGTTCCAATGCCCCGGAGCCTTCCTGCTGAAGACATTTTCCCTAACACCTAATCCAAACTTTCCTCTGGTGTAACCTGAGGACGTTTCCTCTGAGTCCATCCCTCATCCCTTGGGCACAGAGCTCAGAGCCCTCCTTGCTACCCCCCATTTCGGTGCCTGCAGAGCCACCCCATGGCCTGCCCTCGCTGTGTGCCCCAGGAGCTGCTCTGTCCCAGGGCTGGAGCAGTATTTTAAAAACATTTCCTTTTCACTATGCAATACGTAGTAACGTGACAGCATACGTTATGTTCTCAAATACACACTTGCATTTCAAATAAGAATGCTACTTATTTAGCCATGTAGAGATAAATAACAGAAGTCACCAGAAACTCACAGATCCTGCTAATGCAACTCAGGCATCCAGGCAGAACAAAGGTATAAGCCTCAAATGACCATTTTTTCCCAGTTAATGTCATACATGTTCTAGATAATATTTACAGACTGTGCTGCTGATTTGTCTCTTTCAGCTGAGCACAGCATTGCATTGGAGTCTATTGAAATCTGCATCTTGCTGACTAGTTAGAAAATTACTAAGAGTTTTACAAAATTGGAATGTCTTGAAAAATCTGAAGGTTGAAAGGTTGAATGAAAATGTTCTGGGAGAACCACGGGGGAAAGAAAAGGGGCATTCCCTTAAAGCCAGATTCAATAAAAAGAAATTGGGGAAAACAGAGTCATTTCTGTAAAATAAACACAAAATCTGAGAAAATTCCTCCAGAGGAATCAGAATGTTTTTCCACATCATTATTTCATGACAGAGAAGAATTACTAATTTTGTACAGCCTGAGGACAATAAAAAATACAAGATGGGAACTGAGATCTGATTCAGTAACGTACTTTGCTAGCCATGCTAGAAACTACTTTGGATTTTTCATGGAATATTGTGGTAAATTACCTAAATGTTGCTGTTCTGAACATTATTAGGTATTTTTATGCTTCTATTTACTCATCTACATCCCCAGTAATGTATTTTAAAAACCTGACTGCACTGAAAAATTGTACTGGAAAATAGGGAAGGTACCAAGGAAGTGCAATAAAACACATGGAATAGTTTTATTTCTCTGAGACGTTTCTGCCATGCGGAGGAAGTGCTGAACGGTGTGGTCAGGCAGTAAATGTTTAATTATTATTATTATCAGCGAGCTTCTATAAGAAAGTAAAACAACAAGTCAAAGAATGGGTATTAAATATTTAGTTGGCCTTTCTCACACAGCTGAGCAGTAAACTTTTCAAAATAACCATAAATTATTGGGAAAGGAAAGAATCTTTCAGCTTATGCTAATAGAACGTTGGAGAGATGATTTTCCAAAGTTGAATAGGATTTCAATTGGTCAGAGCAATTTTCCTTCAGCTCAAACTAAGGATTCTATTGGACACACAGAAAATTGTACCCCCAAACACATGGATAATACTCACTTCCTCCCTCTCCTAACACAAACAAACCTGGAAGTGCATGGAAAAGCTAGTTAAGACCTGGCCTGGGTGAACTAACCTGGGGGTATGTGCTTGCCTGTGCTTTAGGTCGTAAGCTGCAAAACTGATGACCACCGTGACCTGGGAATGTCTGGAGGACAAAACTTATCCATTTTTGGGACCTTTAGGAAAAAACCAAATCCCCAGCATGGCAAAAAGATAGAAAAATAATATGGTAGGAAGGAGACAAGCTTAGCAATAGAGCACGTATTCAAAGAGATCTTTAAAAGCCTGCAAAGAGAAAGTTCCCAGCTCATTTCCCTCACTCTCCCCAGTTTAGATATGAGTACTCAGCCATGTGCCTTTAATGTCACAAGGAGAAGGTCAGGCTGTGTTTGCCACTGATGAGCTGTGCAGATGATGGCTAAAAATCAAACACACAGGCCCAAAGAGGTATAGGAACTCCAGGACAGAAACACTGGAATTTAAGAGAGAAAGGAAAGCATGGGGATGCTGAGCAGGACTGTGGCAGCCACTGACACCAGGACAGCCGTGCAGCTCCCAGCAACCTGTGCCAAAGGATTCTGAGTTCTCTTTCTACCCCCACAACAAAGTCCCTGTGTGTTCAAAGCACTGCTGCTTGAAGCAAATCAGTAAAATTGCTAGAGACATGATACCATGGGATTTCACAACATGAGCACTCCTTTCTGATAATTAATATCTTCACGCAGCTCCACCACTTCGGAGGACAGAAAAGTCTGACCAGAAAACTTAGTGGCACATTTCTTCTAAGCAATAAAGTACCAAAAGGAAGAGCAGGACATGTTATGCAGAGCACTGGACTACATTCATCTCTTCACCATTTAGGTGTATATTCAACATAGATACCAGAAGTGTGAGAGCAGAAATCTGTATGCACACATTTATATACATATAGGGTTATATTTATTTACCCCAGCGTGTTTCAGTAGCAGCCATGACACTTCAAGGGTCTTTTTTGGCTCTTTCTTTATGCTATGTGCTGGTGACACAAAATGTCCAGGCTGTATTACTGAATCTGGCCAAGTGAAACTTGATAAGATTTGACAAAAGGGAAATAATAGGCTTTCCTATCTACATTAAACAGTCACGCTGACAATGGATGCAGTAGATTATTCTGACAGCATGGAGGTTTCTCGTTTGTCTGGCAACCATGTGGGACAGGGACCGAGACATGGATACTCAGCACCAATAGCAGGGAACCCAGCGAAAGGGACTTCAAATGAGTAAATATTCTATTTCAGCAAGTAGAGCTGACTGTGGAATAAACTGCCCCAGGTGACTTCTATGGACTCTTCTGTCGGAAGACAACCCCACACATCTCCACAAAATACATCGACAAAACGTCAAAGACAGCAGAGATTTTAAACTTTGAGCAAAGCTACAGCAAAAGAAGACTCTGTAAAGCTATGCGACTCCCCAGGGAACAGATGTGAGCTCTACTCCACCTCTGGACAACACACCTCTCTTTTAACTCAATTTGCTGCACGAAGGAGGACACGGATTTACCTCCTGCACAAAACAAAAATTTAAATGTGTATCTTACATGCATATCCAACCCAAAGAGGAACCAGAAATCACGGCAATTAATGACCTGACCTTTGAATAAGCAGCTCAATAGCAGGAAGCATTTTATTAATAGTCTGATGCTAATGACCAGAGTGCAGCAATATGCAAGGGAAGAGCTTTTACAGTCACTAAGGGGATTGCTTCCCAATTAAATCTTGTCTGCAATGTGAGAAAATACCTGATTTCTGTATTTGAAAATGTGCTCTCTGAAATATCTAAATAAAAGAATATATTAATTATGACTATATTAATTTAAGGGAAAATTACAATTGCGATATATTTGGCAGCCTCTTTATTTAGGTAGTTGTTCCAAAATTGAAGGCTTATTTGACTAGAAGCCTATCTTTGGATTAGGTTTTTAAAACTGGTGATTATCTCAGTGCCCAGTTCCTTAAATGACAGCAGGATTAATCTGCAAATCGCACTGGTTAATGCAAATATTTATACGCAATATACGCACTTCTAATCACAGGGTTAAAGCCGTGGCCTCTGCCAAAGGACACATCTCCATGGGGAGGTGCAGCATTTCACGCACCTGGCCCCAAATAGCTCCAGTGAGGGCGAGCTGGGAGTGCGTGCCCAGTTCTCCCTTGCTCCAGCAGTCCTACCCAAGGCTGCCTTCCTCTCCTTTCACACTGGGATTTCTAGTTTCCCTCTGAGCTGCTCCCTACCGATACCACTCTGGGAGCAGCCCAGTTCCTGCATGGAAAAACCACACTGGATTTTAGGGGGGTCGTTGACAGAAAAGTTCCTATACACATAAAACTGTAATATATTAGAATTAATCTTATATTAAAAACACCCAACCAAGCAACAATTATTGCAATTGCTCCTAATACAAACAGAGCAGGAACACCCTCAGCAAAATGACAGAATTATATCGGCTCACCTTAGATCTTCTGTGAAGTCACATTTTATCAGTACTTTTAGAGTTCCATGCATTGTGTCCTTGGCAGATGCTTTTAATTCACCCCAAAAGTTCATCAAAGAAGCAATTTATTGTCAAAGAACTGAAATAATTTTGTCGGCAGATGTGTTTTACTTTTTCTAACATCTACTTTTAGCCTCTAGGAGTATCTTGGTATGTACCTACAGTGTTTTGTCTACCCATTTCATGAGAAAACGCCCATTTTTTACAGGTAAATATTGCAGCAAACATCATGGGGTTTATTGTTTGATTCTGCTACATTTTTTTCTGCAAAAGAGTTTTATTTGACAGTAAACTAGATACTGGTTTCTTGTATCAAACACCTGAATTTGCATTTGATGTACAAGTAAGGAGGTATAATCAAAAATAAGTATTTGTTATGCTGGAAAACAAACCGTGCTGGAGTGTTTGCTGTATTAAAACAGCACATAAAATGTTTTATCAGTAGGATGGTAAATGCTTGTTTATTAAGAGCCATGTGCTGTGGCTAAATCTTCAGTGGTACCTAAAACTTCAGAAGCTCAATTTCCCTTTGAGTCAGAGTTAACTTCAGAGTAATCCACAGTTCCTCGGGAGTCACAGAATTACGGGATCAAGGGACCTTTAAAGGCCATGTAGTCCTACCCCATCTTCAGCTGCACTGGGTGCTCAGAGCCCCATCCAACCTGACCTGGAGTGTTCCCAGGGATGGACCATCCACCACCTGTCTTTGTTCCAGTGTTTTACACCCTCACTGCAAAAAATGTCTGCTTTATATCTAATCTAAACTGATCCTCTGTTAGTTTAAAACCATTACCCTTTGTCTTATTGCAACAGATCCTACTCTTGTCGTTTTAAAAATAGATGCATCCGTGCCCGTCCTCAGCACAAGCAGCACCAACACCACAGAGAGTTTGATTTGATTTCTCAGCTGAGATCCTGCAGCTGTTGGGAAATTCTCTGTGCTTCAATATAGACTTTTAAAGCACAGCCTTAATTCAGTGAATGGAAATAAGAAAAACAATACCACAACTCTGTATTTCGTGGTTCAGGCTGAATGACTATCTAATCAAATCAATAAACAAGTGAAACCACAGGCTTTGGGTTTTGCTAGTGAGAATGGCAAAGAGCTCCCACATGTCTCATGTCACCCAGTGAAGGCAATTGATGTGAGTACCACATGTGTGTACCTCACTTTGTTCTAATGCCTGGTTACTCAAAGACAAATCTCAAACAGCACTTTCCAGCTCAAGTCCCAGCAAAGCCAGGACGCTGCCTAAAAATGCATACTTAGGAACAGGGCATCATGCACTGCAGTTCCTTCAGGTTTGCAGACTTTCCTGAGGCACTGACTGGATTTCATTGAAGGAAGAGGATGTAGAAACTACTTCTCTTTTCATAAAACCTTATCAGTTCTGCTCTAAACTAGAGAAGCACTTGTACCATTGTTCATCCAGATTTCAAAAGAAATTCTGAAGTCACATTCAAATACTCAAGGAAATATCTCTGAAAAACATATTTAGACAATGGGAGCTGCTCTGATGGAATTCTTATTTCTCACTTTAATTTTATCTCTAGCACCAGGCAACACATGATGTCCTGCTTCCATTTTTCCCCTCAAGATCCAATACAACATTTGTTTGAATACTGTATTTTCCTCAGCTGCCCCATGCAAGCTGATATGAGAGTCCAAGCCTTGTGCTAAAGAAACCATGAAGATAAAAAGGAGCCGCTGCAAAGCACTGCTGTGGATTCCAAGGCTGCATCTTCCAGAAAAGCACAAACCAGCAACTCAGGGTCCTGGGTGATACAACTAACAACCCTAGAACATTTTAACCCGCCTGAGCTAAAAGTGTTTGAGATTCAGATTTAATCTGAGATCCCAGCCCGGTTTTTATTTAGGGGGAAAGCACGGGCCATCACAGAGACACTTACAGTAGGAGCAGCCGTAGACTTCAGTCCTGAGCCCGATCTGTCCCTCTCCGTTCCAGTCCAGGGGGACGATCCGCACGTAGCGGGCAATAACAGGGTGCTGCAGGTCGTGCCGGACCACGCTGTCCGAGTTGGTGTTCCCGGGAAATGCCTAAGGGAAGGGGAAATAAAGACAATTATTGTATTACAGCCATCTCACGTGCTGTAAGGAGTCTGTTCTGAAGGAAAGCATCGGGAACTGGAGTCGTCTGACTGCCTGGACACACTGAACCTTGGGGTAGGTGTTTCTTGGCTAGAGAGCAAACGAACAGCTGAGCTCCCAAGTTTCACAAGAGCCCCAGAAGAGCAGCACCGAGACCCCTCAGCCACCACGGATACGCTGCAGTCGTGGGACAGCTGCTGCTAGGCAAGAGAGCATCCCTTTCGCATCGCTCATCCTCTGCTCAGTCACAGACACGCTGATAGAGGCGCCCAGCCCAGAGTGCTGTGCTGGGGAAGAAGCCAACCCCCCTCCCTCAGCAGGATGACACCCAGCACTCATCCTGCTGTGAATACTGAAATGACATCCTTACTGCTGCAGCTTCTCAGACTCCTAAGAACCTAAACATCGTCTGCGTGACTTGCTGGAAAGTGAGTGCCCAGTTCCTTCCCTAACCCCGGGTGCCTGCCACAGCACTGCCCAGCTGTGGTTAATGAAACTACTGCGGAGGTCAGGGAGGGACACAGGAGCATTCAAGGGAGTTTGCAAACCAATGAATTAATATTTAGGGCTTGATTTGTAGTTTGGTACCTATTGGTAAAATATTAACATAACAGACTATATTTGTTTTCCTCTTATCCATTTACAATCCATCCATGGCAAACGTTAATCTCCGCATTTTCAGGGGAGGTTTCACACCTCTTCATAGGTAACTTTCAATACAAATAAATGCCTTTTAACAGTGAATGGAGTAGTCATAAAGAACACAGGAAATGTGACACATTACTAGAGAACCTCTGGAAATAAGAATTTTTGGCATCCTCATTAAAAAGATATTTTGCTACAGAGAAAAATTATTCACATGGCATCTGAATAAATACATATAAAATCCTATAATAAATACCTATAGTGGGGAAAAAAACCCCAAAGAATAAGGAATACAAACTACAGTCATCAAAATATTGAAAGAGGTAAAATTTAAGCTGGTCCTTTGCATACAGTTATAGCAGTACTAATTACACACCCAGATCCTACTTATTCAAGAATGTTCCTCAGAAGAATAATTGCTTTGGACCATGTAAAACAGATCCAGGCAGATGCACAGGAGATGCTCGGGATCCCTTCCTTGGTGGATTCAGAAAAGCATAACACACACTAACAGTAACATTCACTTTGTTTTGCTGTGCTGGGTGGCCACTGACGTGCTCAATGGTACTGATGACACTTCCCAGAGGAGTCACTAATGAGAGACATTAATTACTGGCTGTGAAACCCCTGACACAGTCATGTGGTCTAAGAAAATCAACAGTTCTGTCCTCTGAGCTGAAGAGAGGACAATAAACAGAGGAAGAAAGCACACTGACCACGGACAGAAACTCCTATGGAGCAGCTGTCTGTTTTCTCAGTCTTGATCCAGGGACCACAAGAAGTTCCTGGGGGGAATAAAAAATCGCATTCCTTTAAAAATACATATTTTAGTGAGCATGCAAGGTAATGCTCCATATTTCAAGAGCAAATTCCATGTGGGAACGTCTTAATTTTGTGCTGCTCGGCATAACCTTATCAAAACTCTGTAAATGTACAGGTTTACTCTTGGTTTTGGTTTAGGCTTTGTTTATTTGGGTTTTTTCCTAATTAGAGGTATTAGGGTCAAAGGAAGCTGAATATAGCAGGACATATTTTTTACATAATGTGATTAAATTATTGATGAAAAATGATAACCAAAATCCAGACTATATTCTGCAGCTGCCCAAACCTCGTGCCCTGGTCTGTGCTTTCCCACTCCTTTCTCAGCAAGGCTTCGAGCTGACACCAGCAGGTCTCTGGTATTTGGGCCCAAAGCACAAACACAACAGAAACAAGGCAGCCTGTCATTAGTTCCCACGTTAGGTGAACGCGTCCCATCCAGGCTCCGGCACAACAGCATCTTTTAAACACAGCCTACCTTTAAATGTGTGCATAATGCAACCACAAGGCCCAGATCCATCAGCACAAGGCTGAGGAATCAATTCCCAGGAGCTTGAGAAGTATGCACTACCATTGCAAAACCTCCTTCTCTGCCCCAGAGATTTACAAGCATCATTTAGACCCACATATTATATAGGAGGTTTGGGTTTTGTTGTTTTTTTTTAACAGGGAGTGACTCTCTTTCTTAAAAAAAAAATTAAAAAATTGAAAGGCACAAAGCTATTTTTTCAGAACAAGGTGGCAATACCTATATAAATGAAATGAGAGCATAATTTGTTTAGCTCCAACTAATTTTCAAAAATTAACAGGCATTTACAGGACAGATAACACATTTTAATGGGCCAACTAATTAAGTTTTTCAATAAATTCACTTTGGTTTTATCAATATGCTTCAGCCACACCACTGTACACAGAGACACAGTAGAGACATCCAATATAATTTTCTTTGCATAAATAAAGAACCCGAGCGAAGTGCAGGTAAGCAGTTGGGAAGTGTAGGAGGAAAGTCAGGGAAAGTTAAGATTCAAACTCATTTTTTCCCTGTACTTACAGAACAATGACATTCTAAACAATAATTATAAGGTTTAAAGCTAGATGATAAATTCATAGTAGCATTGTAGTGAAGTTGCATACAGCTTGACAGCAGTATTTAAGCAAAAGTGACCAAAATGGTTTTAGTTGCCCCTAAAAGAACCAAATTCTATGGAGACAGCAGATGGATTACAAATCTCAGCAACATAACATTATTGATCTTTATAACAAAACATGCTAACATTATTATTTTAACAGGGACCTCAATAAATTTGGAAGGAATGATATCATCTTCTGTTCACAGATAACTCCCAGATTCCAGTTCTGTACAATGGGTCCTAGAAAATGTTTTTAAAATGTGAAGGCAGAGAATTAAATGAAATATAGAAATAAAGAAATAGAAGAATAAAAAGAAATTCAGCCCCTGTGCTGAACCACGCGGGTTTTGTTCAGTGTGACATAAAATGGTGAAAACCTGAAAGTTTTTAAAACCTAAGCTATACACCAGAAATCTTAAAATATCATTAGGGTTGTAAAGTCAACACTGCTAGCAGAAATAATGTTTCCTGCAGAGTCTTAATGAATTCCTGACTATCATTATGATATTCATTTATTTCCATAATTACCTGCTATTTATTCCCCAGAGATTCATAAGGCACCTAGAGAGAAAACTGTGATTATTCATCCTGATACACGAAATGACTGAGGCTGCAGTACCTTTAGGCTCGAGGGTGTTGTTTTCTCTTCATTTTTAAACACATCTAAGTTCCAGAAGCAAAACAGATGAGTTTGATTTGGGAAATTTGCCGATGAAAGCCTACCCTAGTTTTGGCAATCTGCTCCCAAAGTTTAAGATCCAGGACTAACACCTTGATTTTAATTGAAAAGACAGCCTTAAAGCCACTGAATAATGCTGCATCTTTATTGTCAGGATCAACTGACTGCATCATTAGTAAAAATTTCCTAACATTGGGGAGGAATAATGATCTTGCTCCTAGTCTTAAACAAACTAAACGGATCTGAAGTCTCAGACACTGCAGGACCCAGCGCAGGGGCAATTTGGGCTTTCACGCTGGTGCAGCCTGGCAGCTTTGAGACAGCCCCTTTCTTCGCATGAGACTGAAATAGGTGTGGTGCCCAAGGCTGGGCCCTGGCAGAGGGGAAGGGGCTGTGTGCAGGAGGGGATGACACCCAGGTGTGCCCCCCAGCTCAGGGGCTGGGGTCCTGCGGGACGCTGCCCCTCTGGTGCTGGACAGGGCAGTTGCAAAGAAGCTTTCGGTGGCACTTAGTGTAGTTTCTGGGGACACACAGCGATTAGGTAGTTTGGACTTGATCCTTTCCCTGGCTCAGTTGCACACATAAAATATGGGGTAAAAATTAATTTATTTTATGGGGTTGTAAAAATAAAATAATTCTTATTAAGCACTTAGTCAAGTGTTCACACAGGTGCCTAAATTAGAAATCTGAGCCTTTAGTGGTCAGTGGAGCAAAGTGGGAGATAGGAACTAAATTAAAAGCTTGCCACTCTTCAGAAGCTGCACAGTAAATAAATTTTCATAGGTACAATAGAAATGTATCCTACAAAACAGAGAATATGATCAACAACTCAGTTTCAAAAGTTGCCCAGCGACGGATTCATGCTAAAAGAAAGAGAATGCAAAAATCAGTGTGAAATGGTTACACAGGCAAAATAAAACCTGCTTTTCTCCATGGGAGTTGTGAGATTTTATTCACCAATACCCCCAAAATTACTTGTGCTGCATCTTCTGTAGGATGAGAGAGAGACAGGGAGAATGTGCTTCCAAACTAACTCAGCATCACCTGCTGAGGTGGTGGCAGCAGCCGCTCTGTGCCCACTGTGCCACTGCCAGGACACAGCAGCAGGAGCTCTGCCCCGGAGGAGGAGGGCAAACAGAGGAGCCCTTTTCCTTGGCTCCTTTTCCTCTCTAGTACCCATGTCCTTAGAAGTTTTTTCACTCTTTAAAGCAGCTCTTTACTAATTTTCAGAGCAGCAGCGCTCAGCCCAAGCCCCCCATGCCTGTTCTGCACGGCTCCTGCTGCCCTGGGTCCCTGTGCAGCCCAGAGCTGAGGCTGGCACTGCAGAGGGCCCTGGGGAGAGGCAAACACAGGCTCAGAGTGCCATCCCACACCCCTGCACTCAGGGCACTGCAGTGTGAGACTCAAACTCCCTGCAGGAAAAGGTGCCAGGGCAAAACCTATCTTAAACACTGTCAGTCGTCCATAAGCAGTAAGGGCACAGCAGCTGAATAAAGAATGGGTCTGAGCTCTTATCGGTTACATATCAATCTCAACAATGTTCTTAGCCCGTGATAGGAAACGCTGATTTGTGACTTCCATTGATAACTATAAATCAAAATTACCATACTTTCTTTCATATTCTTTCCTTTTGAGTCACGAGTAAATCAGGATGGGCAGTTTTTAAGATTACTTTTTCTCAGCTATGAGTAGTTTTCATTGCTATGTGAAGGCACAGGAAAGGCCAGAGACTGCTTTTCAGAGCATTGCCATCCTGCCCAGACCCTGAGCGTGCAGGAAATAACTGTGAACCAAAACATGTGGCACATCTGAAACTGTCAGTTACAGGAATACAATTGTAAATCAAGCTGAGGGGGGATAAAGTCTGGTTATTGTGTATTAACTGCTTCAGTTATAAAGGTAATATTGCCTTTTGAGATAAAATAAATAAACTTTGAAGGCAAAAATTAAATAATCAGGTGTCTTTCTACTACACATTCTGTATCCATTTAATGCTGGGATTACAGTTAATTGCAACTAGCACTTGTATTTGCCACAATTCAGATAAGCTTCCCAATAATGGAAAGAAAGACTGGATAACAAAAAAATAAAAAAAGCTGTCTTTAAACATGTCTCAGCTGTCCTAAAATCATATCAAGGCATTACAAAATTAATTTAAAACTAAAAAAACTTGAAAAGCATGCATTTAAAATAATTTTGGATCTTCTGTTTTGTTTCTGCATGCTTCCAAGTTGCAATGTTTATGAAAGAAAGAAAATATTAAGTCAAGGTTTAGCAAACAGTGACTAGAAGGGAAAAAAAATCTAATAAAAATATCAGTATGAGAAACATCAATAAAAACCACGTGGATCCATTCTAAAACTCAGCATAAGGCTAAAAGGGCTAGAAATGCAGAGCATCACGAGCACCATACCAAACTGCTGTGCCAGGAAGAGCACCTGGAGCAGGACTCCTCAGAGCAACCCTTTCAGACTCATTCCAGGAACATCAGCAAGAAATCCCCAAGGCAGAACTGCGGTTTGGGACTGCCCTCAACCTGCCTGCTCCTCCTTCCACTCCCATTCTGCATCTGTTCCTCTTCCTAGGGAAACAGGGGCAGCTTTAACCACTTGGCTTTGTGAGATGACACCAAAGAGCCACAAGAATATTTTACAAAGGAATGTGTAAAGAAATATGTGGGTTGTTTTTTTCCTTACTTAAAATGAGAAAGATTTGGGAAGAACTGCAGAATACTTGTGTTTCTGTTGAACTCCATTCTCAGCCTTCATGCCACAAGTGCCTGGTATCCATATCAGAAGTTCAGCCTAAGAAGGAATCGTTGATTGGAAACCCCTGTGAATTTAGCAAACTGTTAGATGTCTTAACGAAAAAGACAATAATAGAATAAGAAATGCTGAGGATCCCATTTTTGCTTTGAATGGTTTGATTTCAACCCATTACCTCTTCTGCAACAGCATGCTTCAGAGGTTGTATTTTCCCCTTTGACAGAGATAATATGCACCTGTGATCTCCCTACGAGGCTGTTCTGTTCACATCCACTACTGCTCTGACAGTGGCTGTACAGCCCTCTTTTAGGTGAAATGCTCTCCAATAGCTGTTAGCTGAAACAGGACTTCCATAGATCAAACCCCTGCTTAATAAGCACCAAAAGTGAAGCTACTTTGACAACAATAACTGGAAACCATAAACAGCTCCCGCGTTTTGCTGCTCTGAAGCAAGGAGAAGGTGGCAATTCCGAGGTACAGAAACCTTTATTACTGAGGTCCAGTATTTGTCCCACGTGATTCAGCTTCCCTGTGACAAGCAGTTGCTGCAGCACAGCAAGGGTGGCTGTGGTTCTGTTCCTGTGCAAAGGTCCCGATTTCTCAGGAGAAGGCTGGCAGACACACAGTGAATCTTCTGTCATTCTGTTCCTATTCAAACGTCCCAATTTCTCAGGAGAAGGCTGGCAGATACACAGTGAATCTCCTTGCATGTTCTTTTTTCCCCAAAGCCAAACCACACCAACACTGCTGTTACGCTGCAATGGCAGCTGCTCTTGGCAGCACTGGGTTCTGTAGTGAAGGCACCATTACCTTACTGCTGTTTATTAGTCTGGCACATCCCTTTCTCTAATACTGACATGAGAGAACCCAAAAACACTCTGTGTTTATCTATATGAAGGTGGGGTGGAAAGACAAAGGAGCCAGATCTCCCTATCTCTCCCTTTCCCCGGCTCCTGCACGAATTTAGTCACTGCTTGAGAGTATTTTGAAAACATGCTTGCAAGTGCTCAAAACAAATTGGAGTGCTTCAGATGGAAGAGGCTATCATAATGTTCCTCCGCAGGATCCCAGGAAGCTCCTGCAGGAAATGTCTTTACAGCCACGTGATAGAACTCTGTTCATACTTGTAATACCACAAGCACAGCAGCCAGGAGTGTTTGCTGGCACTTGGGCTTTCTGCTTGCTTACTGTGAACCAAGACTAACATCCCAATTTCTCTGACACTCACTCTGCCTGTGAAACAGAGATAATACTCGCAGAAGGGTTTGTTGAGAATTAATTAGCTATTATTTATGCACCGATCCTTTAAAAACAAAACCAATCCACATACTGTTTTTACATCCCTGCTCACTGAAATTAAAACCAACAAACAAAAACCCCCAAGAAATGACAGAGATTCATTGCTTTTTGTGGCCAGAAGGGAGCATCATGATAACCCAGTCTGGAGTTCAGCAGTCACAGGGCTGACCCCCATGCAATAGTTTAGGTAATGAGTTCTCAGTCTGGGCTGTAGTGCAACATTCATAAAGTCATGTGGGTTTGATTCCAATGCTGAAAGTGATGGAAAATCAAATTTATCACACCTCTGTGGAAGCTCTTCCCGTGGTTACCTATATTCAGTGTTAAAAACACACATTATTTCTACTTGCTTTGTTCATCCAGTCACTGGATCTGATCCCATCTTTTGCTGTGTTCAGGAAGGGTTCACTACCATGGATTGCTTCTCCTTTGTAAGAGCCTGGCAAACCAGGATGAGAAAACACTGACTAAGCCTGTGTAACATTAAAATAGTCAGATAATTAAGCAAAATGGGGGATTTCTCTGGAACAGCTTTCAAAATGACAATATGATCCGGCTTGCCAACCCTTTGCAGGCTTTCTTTTAAAGACACTGCCTCCCCACAATGGATGTGTGAAATCAGACTAAAAGAACAGCATGGGTTGCCATTCGGTTTTTTTGTTTGTTTCCTTTTCCTGTGGAATTCGTTCTCTTGTTGTGTCACTGTCTTAAACAGCAGGGTTCAAAGCCCTTCCAAAACAGGGTCACCAAAAGATTTCCAGTTATCACTCACACGATGCACTCTCATCTAGCTGGGATTGCCACATTGCACTGCAACAGAACATCTGCAGGCAGCCTCCAGTGTGCTTCATCCAAAGTCATCTGTGACTGAAGCCAATGACACAAGCAACAGGGCAACAACATGGCAATAATAGCTCATATTTCCATTTAAAATTTGTTCCCCCTTCCATTTAAAAATCCTCTTTTTATTCAGATAATTTCTGCGTGATCCAAATGGATTGCACACCATAACTGAGGAAACTATTAAATAGCTTTCATATTAATATGGTTAATAAATAGTTTTGGGGAAGAACATCACAAAAAATCAATTAATCTTTGATAAAAGATGTTTGTTCTGTTAAAGAGACCATTCCACACTCATATATATATACACACAAAATACAACCACCTAGCCTTGTTAATCTAAGCCTACTTATGGAAAAATAAAGGTGGAAAGAAAGCAACAGTGATAGATCCTTGTTTTCAGCAGCTTTTCATAAATTCTCTTGGGAAGCCAACTGAATTTCATTGAAGGGAGTGAATCAATGATCCTTCATAAAAAGAAAATCAATTAGAAAGTCATTACCCAAAAATTAGCACTCAAAAAACAGAATTCCATTTTAAAGCCAATTAGACTACACGCCAGTACTAAGTTGGATTGCATTTGCATTGATGTATGCAAAATGATTTACATCCTCCATCCCAGGAAATGGAGAGTGAAAAATTAAAGAACATATTTAGGGAGGCTACTGAGTTGCTGTTTGGCAAGCTGTGTGTCTGAGGCAGCAGGTGACTCTGCTGGGCTCTGACACAGCTCTGCGCTGTCCCTCTGGGGTACTGATGCTCTTACTGAATTACAGCCCCTGAGGAAGCCTTACTTTTGCTCCCTGTCCTAACAACACACGGGAACGCAACTGCTGGTGGGAAAGGCAGTCCCTCAACAGCCTCTTGCTCACCAGAGCTTGCCACGGTCCTGGCACAGTCTGTTTTGAGACGCGCTGGGAAGGCAAACAGCGCTCAGTGGTGAGGAGCAGCAGGCAGCATCTCTGAAATCTGAAATCAGAGCTGAAATCTGTCCCTGGGCTGCAGCTGGACAGCCAGCCCAGCCTGTCTGCAGTCACAGGGCTGGTCCAGGGTGCCTGGGTGTGCCAGCACAGCAGGACTGGTGCTCCTTCCCTCGCAGCTCTGGCTCAGAGCAATGGGACACAGCAGAAATCAGCCCCTGGGGACGGGGTGCTGCAGCTCCTATGAGTTCTGGTAAGCACAGCTCAGGGCATCACTGCCAGGGAGGGGCACTGCCTCTACATCTGCAATCAGAGGTCTGTCTTAAAGACAGGACGTGAAAATAGAAGAATTAAGACACAGAAGTATGCATTCATTACAGAGCATTAAGCACATCTTAATCACACACTTCACATGGTGCACGCTCTTCTGCAGAATTAGGTTAAACGGCTAAAACCTCAGTGCTGTCCTGAAAGGAGACACTTCTCTGACCTGGGGTCAAAGTGCTCCGCTTCAGGAGGTGAGGTGACAGCAGTGCTCAACGCCAGGCTGGAGCAGCCTGGTCTAGTGGGAGCTGTCCCTGCACAACGCAGAGGGGACTAGATGACCTTCAAGGTCCATTCCAACCCCTTAAAATTCTGTGATTCTATTACTCAAGCGCTTCGTTAGGCGCTAAATTCAAGTGCCCAGTGACAGACGAGCCAGGACACCAAGAGAGCCCCACCAGGATGTGACACAGCAGGTCTGGCAGTGGCCTGGGGTGTCTCTGCTGTGCTGGGTGCCCAAACAAAGGAAATGGAGGGGTATGAGATTAATCCTGCCTTGGAGCTTTCTGCTTCTCTTCTAGTACCAGCCAATTAGTTCAGAGAAGAAGGTTAGATAAAGGTCTACCTGTGTTGGTGACAATTACTTGTACAAACAAACGTACTCTAGGTATTCCATGCCACAGAAACATGTAGAGTAGAAGGGCCATATGCAAATTCATATATATTTCTCCAGTTACACTGATTATTAGTTTTGCCTTTGGGTCCAGTTATTTCAGAAGACTAATGCTTGGGAACAAACAATACTAAAATCCTAGCAGATTGCATTTATGCTGGCATCATTTGTCTGGGTGAGCAAATTCATTACCATGGTTAGACTGAATAATTGAGAGAAATAATGTGGCTCAAATCCCTTTGTTACGATTCCAAAGTCTAGCACAAAGGCTTTCAGTTTCAAGTGTTAACCTGGACCTATGGAGGGGCACTGTAAACAGAAAAATGAAGAGAAAAAACTGCATGTCTTCAATGGATGCAAATAATACAGAATGAGATTGCTTGGGTTTGGGTTTTTTCAAAGTCTGTTACTGGAGTTCTACGTTTATGAAATCCAGAACACCACATACCAGGCCCTTGTTATTCCTCATTTAACCCATAGCTAACAAACCCTATTTTTAAATAGTGCATCTTTATACTACCTTCTCATACAGGATAAAAGCCGGCTATAAAATCCAAGTATCTCTAAGTTAGATGTCAGTGTAAGAACACAAGGCGAAGGTTCCCAATGCTCATTTCCATTCTACCAGTGCAGCTCAGGGGTTTTGGGCTCTCCCTCCAAAGAACCCCGGTGTATCTCAGCAGAATGCCCAACATCTCAGACACGGCCGTGTTCAGGAAGGTGATTTGCTCCCTCATGAGAGGAGCTCTGAGGAGGAAGCATTTCAGAACCTCCCTCTGCAGGAATGCTGAGTGCCTTCCCTTTGCTCCAGCAGGTCAGTCAGTAAGGCAGCTCTGCTTTCTCTGCACATCATCTGTAAATTAGAATGCCGAGGGCTGACTCCTCACGTACCTCTTGTGCTAAGGGAGAAGAGCTGGAGCAGTAAATGCTGGGCATACATAAGAGGTTGGGTCTAATTACAGCTGTGCAGTGCTGTGTTCCTGAAAGCAGCATTAAACCCTTAGGGCTGTGCCAGGAAATTGCCAGGTGGAGCTGGTACTACACACTTGCCTTTGACAGATATATCCTGACTTCACGTTTGAAATATCTGAGCGACTGACCTGGGCCCAAGGAAGGCACTGCATTTCTATTCAGGGGAACGGTTATCAATTCAGACATCCACAGGCATCTCCACTGTTTATACTTCTATCTAAACTGGGAACTTATAACAGACATGTCTCCTCAGACTGTAAGTGTACTGATCCATTTCAAAAGATCATAGAATCCACAAGTGCAGAAAGAGCCAAAAAATAAGCACTGCAATGAGAGTACTGAGCTCTCAAAAACTAAAAACAGGAAAAAGAGAACTCGGTGGGGAAGGGAAGAAGAAAAAACAGTGGAAAAAAAAGTAGTTTGCAACTACAGAGGTAGCAAATACATCCACATGTCTGTCAGCTTCTGCTGACAAGGGCCTGGGAACAGCAGAAACCTGAAATTAGTGGGTGCATAGAGTAGTTGCTGGGTCTGATTAAGTGTCTAGTTTATTTCAAGTTGATTTTGTGTTTCAGAAAGGGCAAAAACTTTAAGTCCTGCCTGCTTGATAGGATAAGACACTCTCAGAAAGCACAGCAGTGCTTTTTATTAGCGAAACCTTGCATGTACCATCCATTCTCAAGTTTGTACAAAGAAATAAGTGTATTTTCAAAAATTCCTTTAATTGCTAGATAGACTCCAGTTTTTAAAAACAATAAATATTGTATTTTTGTGTGAATTTTTAAAAGGAATTCACAAGCACTTTTCTCAATAGAAATGGTCCTAACATGAACAAAAAGTTCTTCTGCTAGTGAAAATCTGTACAGCCCTGCACTCCCTGCTTATGTCTCAATAAAGCCAAGTTATCCTCTCCTTGAGCAGCAGGACTGACCGTGCCTTATAGGAACACAGAAAAGTGGGTTGCATGGACTGCGTTGCCACCTACCAAACTGAGCAACGAATCTTCCTTCAAACACGTCAGAACACAGAGCCCGAGACACTTTGCAATACCAACAGATAAATTGATATAAACACATTGTTTGCGTTCTGTGGATGAAACTGGGGCACCCTCCCTTCTGCATTTCCTCTTCCTACGGGACTTGGTCAAAGATTCGGTCTGAAGCAGTTCTGGAACAAACAGTCCAAATGAAAAGCAGCAAATCACAGAGGTCAGACAGTACTGAGCCGTGGGTTCTGAAGCAACTTGAGGATGAAACTGCTGAATTATTAAAATATTATTCTCACGTGAAACTGCTTTGGTGCCTCACCATAGGAGGGTGGCAATTCTTAAAACTCATCCCCTGGAACAAAAACAGAGCAGTAAGCTTGTCATCTATCAGGCACAGTCCTGTAAAGTCCAATGAAGAATGGAATTACTGCAGACACACACCTGAGCAATTATGATCTGCTTGAGAAGAGTTGGCTTAGCTTTCACAAAAGACCCTTCATGACCAACCCACTGAAGTTTACTGAGAGGGAAAACACGCATATGGGTAAAGGAGCTCTGCTCAGTGCAATCAATTCAGGTCTCCACAAGACTGGAAATTACCCCGCACTGAGGACTTTTTCAGCAGCTCCAGTGGGAGGGAAGCCCTGAAATGGTTAAAAGAGAAGCCCTAGACATTGCTGAATTCTAACAGTGGAGATCTCAGTGGAGGTGTGTTGGTTCCGCTGGGGTTCAGCATAAACTACCCGAGGAGGAGGGCAAGGACAGAGATAACAAAGTTTGCTGGTGGTACTCAGTTATTTAGAGTGAGTGGTAAAGGTGAGAGAACACTGGGAAGAACTGCAGTACAATATGTCTTATGAGCCTGAATGACTGAAATTAAGCGCAGATAAATGTAAAGTGCCACATGGGGGAAAGAATATCCTACTTTCACATAAAAATGATGAGCTCTGAGCTAACCATTACTATTCAGAAGAGAGACCTTAGGATTATAATGGGCGGCTCCATGAAACAGTCATTTCAGTGCTCAGCAGCAGTTAAGAAGCAAATTAAATGCCCGTAGAGGAGTACAGAAAATACTCTTAGGCCACTGGAAACAACGGTCCATCTACAGCTTGAACATACTGTGAAGGTCTGGGCCCCCATCTCAGGAAGGATATAAAACAGGTAGGAGCTGACACTTCAGCATGAGAAACAACTAAGTAATTTATAAGTCTTTGATCTGGGAAATAAATTACTTTGTTGGAATATGAAGGTCTACAAAATCACAAGGAATGCAGAGAGAGCACAAGAGGAATCAACTTTTCAAACTCTCTTTCTGACTAAAGATAAACCGGGCATCAAATGAACGTACATTCAAAACATTCAAAAAGAGATGAAAGTCGGCAAAGGGACAGCAACCTATAAAATTTATTACCACAGAAGCTGGGTCCTATAGGCCTGTGTGGGATCAGTAATGGGAACTGCAAAAGCACACAGGAGAGGAGCCACTGAGGGTGACTAAATACACAATACCACATGTGACTCGGGAAGTCTTTGAGCTGAAACTAATTACAAGACAGAGGCATTTTACATGTTCCTCCAATCTTATTTTCCCCCAGGCATTTCCTTCTGAACAACGTGGGAGACACAACAGAGGGATCTTTCATCTGATTAATTATGGCCATGCTCAAATTGTTCTTGTCCTGTTCTATGCAGTGCAGGCACAGATTGTTGAGTCCCTGCCACATCACAATAGCAAAGATAAACTTGATCATGAAAAGTTTCAATTTCTTTTTTCCTCCAGCAGAAACAGGTAAATATTAATGCCACTTTCTGAGGCATTGGAAAATGTCCCTGTTCATTGTATGAGCGGTTCACCTTTATAGCCCTAAACCATGGAAGTGGAACACAGAAAATACACTCAGGCGAAGCAGGGAAACAAAGTCTGTCCTAGCAGAGAAGAGCAGATGTGCTCAGTACACATAAGACAAAGGGGAAAAAGGAGAAACCTTATGACTACCGTGCCTAAAATAATTGAATAAAGGGAATGCTAGCGAGAAAAAGACAAAGATGTGACAAAAAATTCCAATGGTTATCAAACATCCATTACTAAAATTAGGAATGAAGTTGAGAAGAGGTTTCTGACGAGCAACAGGGGTGACATTCTGACAAAAACTTCACAGAGTTAGCAAGGCTGAGAGCTCTAACCCGGAGAGGCAGAGCCTTCATTTGTCTCAGCCCTCACAGAAAGGGAGTTGCTAGCAGCAAACACCACACACCTGGATACGACCACCTGAGAGAGAACCCTAGAGCAGATCCCTTTTCTAGCCTCATAAGTTGGTTTTTTTCTTTTTAAACTTATAAATAAATTTTAAAATAATACATAATCCCACTTTGGAGAGTTTCGACAAGTTTTATGACTGATTTGAGTCAGAATGCTTCACCAAAGTAGGAGATGCATTTCTGCCAGACTGCTAGCTGTGGCTTCGATCACAGTTACAGAGAATTAAGCAGAACAGTTGTCAAATACAGGTTACTTGATGTTTAATTCATGTGCAAACACCTACTCCAGCAGTTTGCAACTTCTGATGCACCAGAAACTGTTTCCCAGAAGTGGTCTCTGTTCACAAAGTGAGACCAACAGTGCAAACTTGGTGCCTGAAAATTAGCTGGATTTCCTTGGATAATAATGTCTGATAGGCTAGAAGATTAAAATGCATGTTTTCCTTGTGATTAAGATGAAGTAATTTAAACAGTGTTTACAATCCTTCCTGTCTAAGTCCAGGAAATATATATTCTTTTTAAAATCATTTAAACTACAACACAGTTCTATTCAGTGCAGAGCACTTTGCCCATGGTCTGTGAGCCAGTGCAAGCACACAATACATATACACATTTTAATTTTCATACGCCTTAGACTATATTAGACAATGTTGCAGCAGAATTTTATACTTCTATGCTCTTAATTTTTGTATCATTTTCCTGCTCAAAACTTTGCTTCCTCTCACAGACTTGTTTTTTTAAATGGTGAAGACATTAATAAATGCAATTTTTACTCTACAAACAGCTGACCTTTTCTCGGTGGAGACAGGGTTTTCCTTACACAAACCCAGAGGAGCAGACTCTGGGATTTTGGGTTCCCAGGGCTATTTTGGGTCCCAGACTACACTATGCATTTCAAGGTACTTCAATACGTGAGTGGGAAGCAGCAGTTTTACAAAGGAAAATAACCTTTCCTTTTTAGCAATTTAAGCTTTTTTCAAGGAGATATTTAACACTTGAACAAGTTTCAACACCACTCCAGGCAGTATGATACTAAGTAATTGCAACACGTTTCAGTACATTAGGTTTAAGGAATAATACTGACTTCTTTGCTCTAACATTGTCCAAGTCCCTTGCCTAAAATAAACCACTGGACATAAGGAAGATTTGATATTTGTGTAATAGCAAGCTGTATTTCCTACTTACCTCTATGTCCCTCTGTATAATGTGCAGTCACAGTGGTTGTAAATCCACATATATGTGCTAAAATTCATTTAAAAATGCCAGAAAAGCCTAGCATTTAGAAATAAAAACAGGCTTGAATGTAAAGGGGAAGTCCAAGGTAGTTTGTGAAGAACAGACATTCCATGCTTGCCTGAACACTGAACTGAAAGCTTGACAAAAGGAAATATATTTTAAAATAGTGCCCCAGACCCTGACAGCTGATTCTAAATTTGACTTCTTTAAGTTTCAGGACTTTTTCTATGACTTTCAAAGTGGAGTTCTTTTTCTCCATCTTTACTCAACCATAGCAGGCACAGAAGCCAAAAGTGTACCTTTGGTCAAGAGTTGCATGTCATGACCTGCATAACACACAGGCTTGTCCTGTCACCCCCTCCAGTGCTCCGAGAGGGAGCCCCACACACAGTTCATACTTAGGGATGTCTAGATCCATCCATATCTTCATATACACACAACAGGCACCGACATCGCTCTGCTTCTGCTGAAGGAGCAGGAAGAATTCAGGCAAAGGCAAAAGGCACCCTGAAATGTCCTGTAGAATTTGCCTTCACTGCTTGGGAAAACTAATTAATGAATTAAGCAAGTATATATAGATACTAGTTATATGTCACTATTAATCTACTATATAGTCATACCCAAGTGTAGACATGTTAAGAAGGACACAATTATGGTTTTCTCTGTTGCACTCTTTTATATACTCCTTTATATATTTTGTGAAAATCATCAAATCAACACATGCCCAGTAATTGTTCTACAATCATGAGGTCTAATTGCTGCTTTGTTGATACACTATGACCTTGCACTGATGAAAGAGGGACACAGTGACTATGCCATGAAACTGCTCAAAACTTACTGGCGTGTGATGTGCCATCTATCAGAATTTATAATTACTTTCTTGGGTATTAAAATTTCAACTTCAGTTTTTATTCATTTTTACTAGAGTAATAAAAACGAGCATGACACTACTCCATCCTTGCCTTGAGGATTTACAACAAAAATTCAAATAATCCAAACTAGTTCTCATTAGGTTATTACCCTTTGCTCTTCTCCAGCTTTTATAGGCGTGTGATTTAGCAGCACCACTTAACTCCAAAAAGTGGCATTCCTAACTCAGAGGAAAATACATTTCCACCTTTATTTCAAGGATTAAAACCCCCATCAAAAGCTAACCAATTTCTGTCTAGCATTCTTTCTGTCATAACAAACGACGGCGTTTCCTTTTCAGCGTTCAGGGCCTGACAAGCAAAGGACACGAAGAGGCCACGAGCTGTCTGATATTGCCAAGTGCTGCTCAGCCTGTTCCTCTCTCATTGACTTTCCCTGACTCCTGGCTGTCTGCTCCCTGTTCTTCCCTGCTTTCTCAGGCATGTTTTATAGATTGGGTTATGTCTCCACTGCTAGCTTATTTATAAAAAGTGTACAGTTTAACTAGAAGACAGCATTTTATTTCATTCTATTCCAAACAGAATCCTCAGGCTGAGGGGGAAAAGGCTCATTTTTTCAGCTCTTTGTGCCATCTGATCATTTTGAATACTATTGTAAGACACATCTCCTCCTCCAAGATTACTCTTTAATACTCTCATTAAACATGAATACAAAGATAATTTTCTATGTGCATGTACCATTTCAACTTTCACAATCCCAGCATGACTCATGAACCATTTGAGTGTCATCTGGCACATACTGGTCCTGTTTCCCATTCCCCAAACAAGAACCAAGTACAGGGACAAGAATTCATGGAAACCACAAGAGAAGCTGCAGCAGAACTTGCACCAGGGGAAGTTGAGTCACATAGAATATCAATCAGTTAATCAGCTTCAGATTTATTGCCCTCCTCTGGTGAACAGAGTCAGTGGGCTGTAAAAGCACAAACATGGAAATACACTAAATTATTCTGCAAGCATTCCATACTTTGCTCTAACACCACCAGCTTTTCTCAGGCTTTGCTTTTTCAGAAGGAAAACACAAGAAATTGACATTTACACTTTGCAAGCAGTTTGCTCTAGCCCCTGACATCACAGTCACTCTTAACCAGCTGAACAGTTTTCACTAATGAATTATCTCCCTGAGAAGAGAGGCTGTTATTTTTTTGCACTAACAATTCTGGTTTTAGTACTTCTCCCTTATTTCTGGCCAGAATTTGGCGTGGTGTTTCTAAGTGTTTCATGAGTTCCTATTTCTAACCCACAGCCACTGTTAAATGCAGTAACTTTTACACAGAGGAATACTTCCAGTAGCATCTCTGAAACCCCGTTTGCACTTGGTGTGCTTTCCCTTCCAATGTAATTTACCCCTGGTGGGCACTGGTGCTTTCCAGCAGTGCTGCAGTGCCACACAAGCCTGTCTTTGGTTTACTTGCTGATGTTTGGTGCAAGAAGTGAGCTGCACTGCTTCAGTCCAGGGTAGATCTGAGGCAATGAAATGAACCTCCGGCACATAACAGAGATTTCCCATTAATCTAGCAAAAGGAAGCTTGGGCACAGCAGCAAAGCATAGTGCACCACCTGTGGCATCTGTGCTGCATCAGCCGTGACACAGTGAAGAATGTCCATTTCCCAAAGTGTCTTGGGTTTCTGAATATGCACTCTTGGTCCTCTCATACTTTAAAGACTTCTGTGCTGTAACTATTCCTGTTTTTCCTTGCATCAAGAAAGCAAATTTCTAAGCCATTTGTGAAACCACTGGAGTATTAAGTGCAATAGTTAAGTTCTATACATACGGGGTATGATCGGGAAGCCAAGTTAAAAACCATAACCACATTCCAACCCATAAAAGAACAACGCTGGCACTTGCCAAAAGAAATCACTATTCCACCTTGATCTGCTATCACCTCTAAGAAGATATTCGAGCATTAGGAAGCAACACAACAATAATAAATTTCATGGGCTACATAAAGTTCTGTTAACTGTATTTTGGAGAAGGTTATGTTAATGTAAGAGTGTAGAGATAGCTCATGAGAGAACTCATGTGGGCATTAAGAGCTGATAAATATAACTTGATAACTTAGTGGGGAAAAGGCCTCACTCTTCCACTTGTGTTATTTCTTCCCAGGGTGTTCCCTGCTTGAGCATTGGAACCTCATGTGACTGCAGTTATTGGCCATTTGATGCATCATTAAAAGATCTCTTAGAGCATGCAGAAGGGATTTTACACCAAATTTATTCTTCACCTGGTCAGTTACACTGAAAGAGAATTCCTGCACTCAAAGGGATCAGAGACATTTGCTGCAGGACAGGTGTGCACGTTCAGCATCCTAACTGCTCCCGAGCACTGCAAACAACAGCACCCACTGATACAGAAACTAAAGAGGAAATCCCTCTTTTTCTTGTTTTCCTGCCTTCCTTTTAGTTCCCTGAGGACAGCATGGGAAAAGGTGTCAGAGGGGGACTGAAGGTCAGAGGGAGGAGAGGACACAAGCACAGGATAGAGATCTGTAGAAAACTAGAATAATGTTCAGCTGCTTCAAGGGGGAAAACCAAAACTTTTTATTATGATGAAGTGCTTTTTAATCTTAAAACCAGGGTGATCCAGTAATATATTTTTTCGGGCTTCGTGTCAGTTGGGATCTTTACATCCAGGCAACTATGTCAAACAGAGCAGGAACTTATCCCAAGAAATCCCTCCAAGTCCCTTTTTTAATATTTCCATTTCCATGTGTGGCTACCCTTGATGACAGCTGGATAGAGCCCTAAAGCAAGGCAAAGGAAGCAGCAATAAACCACTGCCTGCCTCTCTCATACCTGAAGTGCTCCGTACCATTAGGCACGAGTGCAAGGATTTCACTGCCATGAGGAGAAACAGGACCATGTCACATACGAGCCATGAAGCCTGATGCCAGCTGGCTCTTTGGGGCAGCTAAGGAGGTGACACTAACAAGCCACTACACCTCTTTCTTTCACCTTGTTATACTTAAGAAGATATATTGGAAAATACAGATCTGGGGTTTTAACAGTACCATTTTTACTTCACTCAAAAAAAACCCAAACCCCATCTTTTCGTTGAGATGTAAGGTCCTTACAAAGCGGAACACTTGTTTTAAATTCCTACGTTTCTTTGAGTGTGTGTTCTTAGAATTCCTTGAAATGCTGGGGTTAAACAGAAGTGATTATATGTTGAAACCACTGGCAAAAACCTGCAGTAGTGTTTTATTTAGAAATACATCACGAAAAAATCCCTATGTTTACAACATCAAACAGTTGCTTCCCATCTCCACCTAAGCAGGAGGATGGGGAGTATCTGATGCTGCTTATAAACAAACAGGGAGGAGGAAAGAGCAAGAGGAAGGATGTTCCCCCAGGGGAGGGTCAAGAAGCAGCCCGGGAGATTGCAGGGTTAGACACAGCCGTGGTGTGGATTCTGGACCGCACAGGCACTGTGACTGCGTGTCTTTATGGGACAAGGAGCACAAATGGCACAAGGTGGCATTAATTGCCACATTCTCGTAGCTTTTGTAGTATGTGACACCTGTCAGAGAAAGGAATGAAGTAGATTCCCTACAAAAATGGTTCAAAGAGCGTAGTAACCTTGGCAAACATACCAGCAAACCGGGACTGGATAACAGTCCCTGAGGGGAATACAGAGAGGTCAGTGACATCTATTCACTCTCCTAAAAACAAGCGAACCAAAAAAGGAAAACAAACAAAACCCACACCCACAAAAGAGCAAACAAACAAACCACAACGCTTACAAGGTGAGGCTGCCAAAAGAGACCACGGGAAGGAGTAAGCAGGTTGCAGGTTTAGTGAGACGAAATGAACCCATCCTGTATCACAATTCCTGCTCTCCTTTCCATGGCCTGACCTGCCCTCCGAATTATTTTTGCACAACTGTTTATGTGACTAAACAGTAAATGATCTCCACTATATAATTTAGGAATACATTACAGACTACACTTAAACAGTATAAGTTCAGCCAAAATTAGCTCACATTCATTCATGCAAAGTGAAAAATACTTTCAAGCATATGTGTGAACACAAGTATATTAATAAATACAGCTTGTTTTAGAAATAACTTGCAATTAAAATATTAAAGAGGAACAATTAATCTTGTCTCAGAATGCCATGGTAGGTTTTTGTAGATAAAAACTATAGATCTGTTGTTATAATTTAAGTCCTATGAATATAGCAAAAGGATTTCAGACAAGCCAGAGCATGCTTTCAATTTTTTTCCCCCTGCTTATTTCAGAAATATAAAAACATCCACAGATTTCAGAGCACAGTGTAGCTTCACCTGTCATGCTAGTTACATTTGAAATTACTTGGAAGAAATAAGCATGCATAAGTACTTAAATGCTGTCAAGGTTTAAATAAATGGTTCATAAAGCATTCTTTACTCTCAAACAAGATTTAGTTTCAATAAACAAGTAGTTACTATAGTGATCCAGATCGGTCCATGACATAGGAAGGGTTCTCCAGGAGAAAAAGGTAAAGGAAAGACTTTTTTTTTCTGACTTCTTCCACATCTCTAACCTTCCTACTTCTCTGTCCTCTTCTGAGAACTGATAATTACTGTTTAATTCACCTTTGATTGTGAAAAAATACCTGTTTTATCATCTTACTATAACAAAGGCATATTGCTCTGTGCCTCTGCAAATACAAAGAATACTTTTTTTTTTGTGTTAGCACTACTGAAAAATTAACCGTTCTGTAAAACAGGATAACTTCATTCCTACAGTTTTCTTTCTTCCCTGTCTGCCTAGCAATTTGAAAAACCAATCGTTCCAGGCATACCAACATTTTTTCCATTAGAAATTTTTTTTCCACATAAAAGCAAGGATACTTGGAAGAGAGTAAAGCAAAACAACAGCTCCTGGATTCACGTGGAAATGAGAGTTCTGACTCTAATGAGAGTTACTCTTCTCTTGGGGCAAGTGGCAGGATTTCACAAGGCGCTGTCCAAACACCTATGGAGAGGTTGGGGACCCAGGCTTTGCTGTGGTGGGAGTGGACAGAAGTTGCCACGTTATTAACCCATATGTGTTTTTGACAAAATAAATCTCCCCTGGATTAGCCATGTATTACCACGGAAGATCTTTCTCTAAGCACTCCCCATCAAAAGAGATGGACAGTGTGGACACACAGTGGAGTGAGTCCAAAACGACCCATCCTTTGAGCACACCGAGCCAGAACTAGGCAGAGACATTCTGGCCCCAGAGCAGGGCTAAATTCAGGGCGAGGAGCACTGACTCCTGTTCCAAGGCCAGGCAGTGCATCCTCTCAGCCCCCTTGGGTTCAGAGTTTTAGAGAGACCAAAGATGACACCAGCCCTGCTGAGAGCAGCTCACAAGATTCTTTCTCCTTTCAACCAAAAGCTTTCAGTCAGCCATTGTGTCGAGAAACACACCAACGTTGATGTTAAATAAAATAACGAAGCCATTCAGATGAGAAACAATTTCTAGTGGCCTGAATGTGATCAGGACCCATCAAAGCATCGTGACCATGGTTGTGGGAAGCCTCGCTCCCTTGGGACGCTTCCAAAAGGGGCTGGGGCTGAGCGCCAAGGCAGCCCCCACTGACACACACTCGTTCAGCCCCAGCTCTGTCGCTTGCAGATCTCTGCAACAGCTCCTTCTGGCAGGCTGAGGCCAAGCCAAGCCCAGACTGCCCTGCACGGGCCCCTGATGAGATCCAAGAAAGGCATTTGCCTCGGCATCACACCTGAATATGTAAAAGCTTCCACTGAAATTGCCTAACTTCACTTCTTTCCCCATGGCAATCCAGCAACTGAAGAAAGCAAAATCAAATAGAAATAAATGAAGTTTTAACTCAGAGTTCAGCATCAGAACTCTGGGAACCATTTCAGTACTGTAATATCGTATGTACAGTATTGACATGAAGACTTGGGAGGAAACACAGGTTTTTAAACACAGGAGATCAGAGCACTGGGAAAAAGTGTTTACCATGTAAGTATTTGTTAAACTGGTGAGACCTTTGCAGCTCAGCTGAACAACTTCAACAGAAATCAAACATTCCTTTCCTTGCCAAATCCTGAAGTGTGCTGGTAGGTGGAAACCTGAGGGCTTTTAACTATCTGATCACCCTCGGAAAGATTGCCATAGTTCCTAGAAATCCACTAACACAAACCCAGCAGCAGGATTAACAAACTGCTAATAAATAGAAGAAAACCACAGAATAAATGCAAATATATTTCTTAAATAAATCATCGATTAAAAAATCAGATACTGCTACGATAGGGTTAAAGAAACAATTTGCTTTTGCACATGATTATTTCTGATTTTTCAGGAAACTAAACATGAGCAGAGCTGTATCTATGTGTCTTTCCTGCCCTTTCTGCCATCTGCAGAAATGCATTCTGGCTTCTATTCTGTGAGCCTGGGAATGAAATGCTGCATTTCCTCATAGAATCAAGCAGTAAGTCAAGCAGAAGATAAAATAAGCACCCCAGGTCTATTGCCCACTGTGAGATAGGGAAGTCCAAAAGCAGGAGCCTGGATTCATGCACAACACCAACACACACACAGGCACCGAACACAGGAAGGCCACAGACAACAAAGGTACTTTGGATTCAGGCAATTTTTGTTATAGTTTTGCATTTGGGTTACTTGTATGTTCCAAAAAAGCAATATAAATGGTAAAAAATTCAATGGCATAGAAAAAGCATCAAGAAACTGAAAGACATTTCCGTGTGGTGGGCCTCGTTCAAATATCACTGAAATACATATAAAACGTCTTCTGCATTCTGTTTTCATGGCTCACCATGATAATCCAAAAATAATTACTTGAGGTTACAGGTCATAGATAATGACAGGCATAAAAGGCGCTATTTTATTTCTCTATTTTTATCAAAGTGTAGCTACAGATAATGAAAACAATCAGGTAATTATTTTTAATATTGGGACATCTTCTTGTTTCATAGGTTCATGACAATTAAAGGGGACTTAGGGCAACAGTCGGTCCTTCCTTCAAAGATGGGAGGAAATGCAAATTGCTCCTGACCAGAGCAGTCATATCTCTAAGTTTACCGAGTTCCCACGTACTGTTCCTATCCTCTCAGTGTCTGCATTGCTTGCTCACCTGCCAGGGCACACACGTCCTGCTGGCAACAGGGGTGGCTTCGCCTGCCACCCTCTGATCACCAGCTGTCCCTCATGCCCAAAGCAGCAAAGGGGGCTCCAAAATTCAACTGCTACCAACCATTCCTTTTTTTCCTTGCCCTAATTTGAACAAATCTTAAAAAAAGAGAAACTTTTCCACAGTTCTGCCCCTTCCCCTTTGCCTTTAAAAGCACATAATGCGATGTCTGCACACATCTCAGGGTTTCATGACACAGGGGCACTCAGTTCCAGGTGTCCTGTGTAGCTTGATGCATGGTATGCTATCTATTTCCATTAAATTATTATTATTACCACACATTTCTGAAGTCTTTGCGAGTAATCTCTTTAGGAAAAAATCCAAGCAATTTTTTAAGTTATTGAAACTATTCTTCGTCCTACCACGCTGTAAAACTGAGTTTGTTTATTAAGAGCAAGCCTAATTATAGAAAATGGATAAGGAAATTACTTAATTAATACATTTGGCAAGGCCTTAAAAATCACACAGAATAGCTTTGAGCATGAAAACTAGCCATGTCAGATCCTGATGGATCCCCAGAGACTGGAGTGTAGGTAGTTTTCATGTGTGGAGCATTGAATGCTGTGTTAGACTAAAACTGAGCAATCCAGAGACAGAACAAACTGGGCCAGCAGGAGGAGGAAGAAACACACTGGAGGGAGAGTGTTAAAAGGGATTTTCACACAGAATCGACCCAGTGGCTTGAAATGTCAGACTGTGAATCTCGTTCACTGCTGTGTTTTACCAGATTTAGTAGCACTAGATTTAAAGAAAACGAGAGCAAAATATTGAATGAGAGACTTCTACAGCAGGGTATGACATCTCTTCCAGAGGTGTAAGGTGCAGAAGGCTGGAAAACCATTCCAGGACTAAGAGAAATACATCTGAGTACCGGTGAGGTATTTAGGCAGTAAACACCATTACAATTCCACTGTGTATTAAGCAGATAGGCCAGACAGCCTTTCAATTCCTCTATTTGATGCTGTATCTATACATTTGCATGGATGAACACAGCAAGGTCAAAGTATAGAAATAGGTCATAAGGACTTGACACACAACTATCAGATGACTTAGTTGTGACTGCTAATGAGAAACACACGTGCAAAGATGTAGGGAAGGCTTCCATTTTTTCATCTAGTAGAAAAATGTTGCAGTCTATAGGAAAATACTATTTGTAAATGTGTTTTGAAACCTTAGAAGTAATCTGGACAATTTTTTCCCCAAAGCTGCATGCCCTGTTTAAGCTGAGAAGGTCATAAGCATCCCTACACTGGGGCAGGGTTTGTATGGACTCCCTTAGTCCTTTTAAAGTCAGTCATTCAGGCTAACATTTACTCATTACATGAGCAACTTCTTGCCACTGTCATAAACAGACTTCTTTTATTTATTTGTAGCTATGAAAAACTCTAAGAATCAGAGAGTTCTGAAAGTCAGCTCTAGTATTACTCCCTTTGTAAGGGAACGTGTAGAAAATCTTGTGGCCATTGCAAGCAAAGCCAAGGCTGTGCGTGAGCACACGGTAACAAGCTTTGCACCACAACCAGCAGAACATCTCGTGGTGTGCCAGCAGCCCAGGTCAGTGTGGGCATGGTGAGGCTGGGGGACTCCAACAGCAGCGGCACCAGACCCTGCAGTATCGCCCTCACCAGTGGGAGAGCTGGCCCAAAGCAATGACTGCAGCTCGCACACCAGTGTGTGTCTGTGAGCGCCTGGGGAGCCCAGCAGACACGCGTCCTGAGAGGAGAGCCAGCGCAGCTTCTGCTCACCTCTGGTTTATTGCTCTTGGCCACGGACATTTACAACCGCCCTTCGGTTATTTTAAGTATCAGCAACTTAGCTAAAAGCTCTTCCCAGCTTGCACAGCTCAAGAAACCCCATGAGAGCTTTCCAAGGCTGGACTCGTTCCAGAACTCTCGAGGAAGAAGTTAAGCCTTCATAGATATGCATGAGCTTTAACTCCTCAGTAATTCTTTCTTCATAAATGCAACACTCATCAGCCGTGCTCCCAACAACAGCATATGCAACCCTTTTTACTCTTGGCAATTATGTACCCATATAGCTATATTTAACAGAAAGGAGCCTGCAGAGGAATGCTTACACAATGAGCTATATATAAAGTGACTGACTGATCAAATTGCTTATTTCAAGAGCATAAATATTTTATGTTTCCACCTAAGGAGTGTTCAGTAGAAGTTGTTTTCCCTTGAAGTCTGGGTGACTTTTGCAAACTCCTGCCACATTCCAGCAAAGCTGAATGTGACAAGAGACATGGATTACTTTTGTAAAGGAAAAGTGCCGGGCTACAGCCGCGGGCTCTCCTGAGCACAGTGTTCGCTGCAGATCGCTCAGCTAAAGCAAAATAAGCCGAGAGGAGCAGCTGTTCACGCTGCCAGAAATGCCACGCACCGTTCATATTGTTAGGTGAATATTTTAAGACAATTGTGGGAAGCATTTCTGTTGGTGGCTACTCTCTTTTCTCCCCAGTAAGTGCAGTCCTTAAATCCACTCAAACAGCCTGATCTGCCTAGCTGGAGATGTGCTCACAGGCACCCCCGCAGCAGCTCCAGCACCTCTGTCCTAAGTGCTTTTCCTTCTCATTATTCCATAGGCAGCCCTTCCCCAGAAAACACACTGCAAAGAGCATGTTATACAATCATACAATGATTTGTGTTGGAAGGGACCTTGAAGTCCATCTGGTTCCAGCTCCACCACCACAGCAGGGGCACCTCCCACTGGACCAGGTTGCTCAGAGCCCAGGGATGGGGCAGCCACAGCTTCTCTGGACAGGCTCTTCCAGGGCCTCAGCACCCCCACAGGGAAGAATTTCTTCCTAATATCCGATATAAACCTGCTCTCTCTCAGTTTAGACCTATTCCCCTTGGACTATTACTATGTGCCCCTGCAAACAGTCCCTCTCCAGCTCTCCTGTAGGGCCCCTTTAGCTACTGGGAGGCCATAAAAAGGTCACTCCAGAGCCATCTCTTCCCCACAGTCCCAAGTCTCTCAGCCTTTCCTCATGGCAGAGGTGCTCCAGCTCTCTGAGCATCTTCCTGGCTCTCCTCTGACAACCCTTTGCCCTTCCTGTGCTGAGGCTCCCAGAGTGGGACAGAGCACTGCAGGTGGGGTCAGAGACAGTGGATCAGAGGTGCTCAATCGCCCTCCTGACCCTGCTGGCCATGCTGCCTTCAATGCAGCCCAGGAGATAATGGCCTTTCTGCACGCTGCCAGCTCAGGTTCCAGCCTCTATCCACCAGCCCCCCAGCCCTTCTCCCCCTGTTCACCTCAGCCTCTCCTGACGCATGGAGAGGTAAGTGTGCAGCTTCCTCCCCCTGGGACATCCTTCACAGAGGTGGAAGTATGGAAAGGCTGCACAGATGTGCTCCATAAGCACAGCAGTCCTAGACTGTGCTCTTCATAACTCACAGCCTGCTTAATTCCAAACTTCCATGGTTGTTCAAAACAGTAAAACTGACCTGTGCACAGATAACAAGAGACTGAGCCAAAGGACAGTATTATAGAGGCACTGAGGAAATGCTAGCACTCCCCAGGCCAGGAGAACCATTCAGATGGAAGATTTTTGAAATATCTATGATCTGAGATCAGATATATATCGCTTTCCTTCGCTCCAGAGGCTGAAGCTGTAAGTAACATGAAAATGATACCTGATCGTGATACTCTTTTCCCCAGAAAATGCAAACAGAACTATAATCAAAGTACTTCAGCATGTAAGTTTTATGCAGAATTATACAACATGAGATATTCAAACTATTCTTATTAACCACGCTAATGGGTGTGTAGGTAGGAGGGGGTGTTTGAAATAGTTTGCAGTATTCAACTTACATAACAAATTCCAGATAAGAAGCCTTGAAAATTGAGGAAAAGTGCCTAAGAACAGTACTTTCACAATGTGTGTAGTGGCTTAAGATACACCTCCCTGAACCACTCATCAATCAGGCTTTCTATTAATCACGAGCTAAAAAGGCATTATTGTCTGGAGGAATAACTAATTACAGGACTAGGAACCAAGAATACAAATTCTAATTCTGTTTTTCGCTGACTTTTCTAGGGTCAAACCAGTTAACATCCCTGGCTTTGCCTTCACTAATAAATTAAGCAATGCTAAAAAAATAATAAAAAAAAAATCCTCTGGGACTTTGGACCTTGATCTTTATATAACGTTAGATTAGACAAATTAGTTCTTAGCATGGTTGCTGGCGTGGCTGTGATGAGAGGAGCTGGTGACCCTTCCAACAAGGACCCTGCTTGGGGGCTGGGGTGGGTCAGAGGCCGTTCCCACCAAGCCGTGTGCCCACCAGCAGCTGGCACAGCTGCCTGCAGAGCATCCCAGCCACGTCTGGTTTAGCTGCAGCACATGCTGCCTTTGCACGGGGTTTGTCTGCCTGTGCAAGGGGGAGCCTTAAGGCCCTGCAGCAGACAGGGAGCTCGTGTTGGAATAACCCTGGAGGTGGAAGAGCTGTGCAAGTGGTGACACTGCACTGGACAAACAGGAAGAATAAAGAGAAGGAACAGAAGGCTGAAGAACTGCCTCTTGTATCCCAACCAAAGGCATTCGGGGACATGAGGCATTTTCAAAAGGACTGCTGAATAAAACTTCAAACAGAAGATAAATTGAAGAAGTACAATTTACTTTATGTGCAAATGAAGGAATTCTTTGAAATGTTTCTTTTTCTTGTCAGCTTGATCCTACACCTACCTATGATGTTTTACATTACTTCACACATATTGTACCAAGGTAAAGAGACTGGAACTCTAAAGTGGCAGAAGTCAGATTCACAAGACTGTGAAATGGGCTTTATGAATAGGATGGAGGAAACATTAGCTTGATATCCCTTGTGCTTTAAACCATCTTTCTTCTTGCTTTAAAGAAAGTGAAACTGGATGACCAAAAGGGCCGCAGTATAAAACTGGATTAATATTTTAGCTAACGTTACTGTCACACTAGATCTGATGTACGTTAAGAACAAAGTCCCATGAAAACACTGCTAATATTGTAATGACCCTCCAAAAGCAATGGCACAAACACTGAGGGATAATCCCGTGGGCCTGACAGGAACAGTCTAAACTTAATGGAGGAAAATGCAATGTTAAAGTGCCTGAGGACACACAGCACTATTGCTCGCTAACATGCAATTACGCTAGAATTAAAAAAATTAGCTGTCCATATTAAAATAATTGTACTGGGCAATGACATAAATTTTGTCTCTGGGTTGGAAAACTACTTTGAGCAGAGGGGAGAGAGAAGGCTCTGCTCTTACTGAGTCCCACCCCCCAGTGAACAATGACATCATTGCTGTAGCTTGTCTTTCCCACAGACAAAATCCTTGGGCTTACCCATTCACCTAAGCCATATTCCTCTCCTTGCAGGCAGTGAACTGTATGAAAGATTTAGCAGCATAAATAAACACCAATTATGCTACATCTTCCAAAGCATGGAATAAAGCAGACACTTTAAATGTTAATTAAAAAAGAAAAACAGACCAATGTTGCACTTAGGATTTCAAGATGGGAGATTAGTAATATCAGGTAAGGCCCTGACATGGGGAAATCATTTGTGTTACTTTCAAGGCTTATTATAAGAGGTATTTCCATAAGTTTTATATTAGGAAAATACTTCCTCGTACTTTTCAAAACACTGGGCTTAAATATTGTGCATGAAAATTCCACTGAAGTGCTCACAAGACAACACAAATGGTAACTTAGATAACTTAGAATCTGAAGATGAACGTCCAGCTTTGATAATGTTCAAGTATTTACCTCTGAAGTAAATATTTTTAACTTCTACACTATTTTAGAAGTTTTTATATTTAATCCAGATTTTACATTAAAAGTATAAGTAGCCAACTCCTTTAAAATGCTCTCTCAGTTCTTCCTCATGTTTTTCAAATGGTTTCCACTGGAACTGCAATACTCCCTCTTCCAACAAAAAAAACAATTATTTGAAACCTTTCCACTGGATTTTTTTTTTTAATACTCATTTGAGATTTAAATATTCTTCCCAAAGGCAAAACAGTGAGGGTGACTAGAAATGTAATAATTATTGCTTGCTAATAGGCCTGCAACAAATATGTTGTTATCCCAGTGCAATGGCCCCAAATCACTCTATATATTAAAATTGAAATAAAGCCTTTGGGTATGTGTTTCTCTATTCAGTTGTCACATCAAGTGACAAAGGAATGTATGTGTTCGTGTAATACTTCAGAAGATTCTTTTTCTTTTCCTCTCTTTTTTTAACAGAATTAAGAGGAGTCATTGAAGCAGTACAAGACGGGAGAAAATTGAATTTTGTGCACTGGAATAATGCATGTGGGTTTCTGTGTGACAGTCAAAGCTGTAACGTGAAAACCAGGAAGCAGAAAATCTTGATTAGATTGAAAGAAAAACAAAAGAAGTGATAAGTCTTTATAATTTAGATTTTCTGTCCAAGAGATGAAAAACTACAGAAAATGGCACCTGCTCAAGGGCAAGAGGTGGGGATAGAAGTACAAGGAATCCTGAGCTAAAGTGAACAAAAGCTTTGATTTAACAGAAGCAAGATTTGACCGATGGCCATCAGAACCACCTTTGGGGAGAACACGGGATACTACTGCTGTCTCCTTACAGGGAAATGGTACAGCTCCTACAGGAAATTAATCACAGCACCCCTGTGTTTCACCTCAAAAGGCAAAACCAGCTGCCACAAACTCACCTTATACTGAAGGCAATTCCCAGTGTGACAAATGTGTACGTTGTGGTCTAATACTCCCCAAAGTTTAATGCCCAGTCTTAAAGGTCCTTAAATTAAAGATGCTCCAGAGGGTTGGGAAGAACCAGAAGGTTTCCTGAGTCCCTGAAATCTCAACAAGGTCAAGAGACAAGGAAGGCAAGACTTCTTTGTGCCCATAGTCCGTTCCTGAGCATACTAACACCACACTTGGAGCATGGCATTCCATCCACAGTCCCACTCTGTGCTGGCCTTCTGCACAGCCACTGCTCACTACCTCAGAGCTGCCTCATCACAGAAAACTCCCAGTGGGAATGTAGACATATCACTGCATATGCTATCCAAGGCAGTGAGATATTAATTCGTTAAAAAAGTCCTTACGCGTACAAGACAGATTAAAGAGATGACAATAATCAGGAGAAACTCCCCTCTGGAATTCATGCAGCTCTGAAGAAATAAATAAAACTGCATATCCGTGCTGCGAGTAACTGAGCTGGGCTACACCAAGTGAAGACTAGGAACTTGAGCACAGCACTGAGAAAGGATAACATGATTTCCAAATCTGAGCATTAATGAGTCCCCTCTAATGTCCCTCTCAGGAGGCTGCAGCAGGACCCAGACTCCACGGAGCCCCGTCCCAGTGCAGGATGTCATGAAGTGAAGAAGATTTAGGGACCCGAGGATCTACAGGGAGAGAGAGAGAGCTGTAGTTCAGCCAGCACTAACACACGGTGTCTTACTCAAAATTACAATTTTGGAACACTCAGGCTACTGAGCAATTGCTCGAGTTACAGGATCACAGGGTTCTTTAATTCACTTCTCTTCAAGCACCAGCTGAAACAAATGCATCTACCAGCTTATGCTGGAAGCAACACAGGCCAGAAACTTTAGAAAACAGACATTTCCTGCTACTTTCATCTTTCCCACAGAACTTGTTATTCTCTCAGATGAACAAAAAAAAAATCTATTTTGTAACAGGCTGCTTTTGAGAGTACAAGTCTTAAAGAGCAACCATACCAATGTAGTATTAACTCCTTGGCAGGAAGAATAAATAGAAATCTATTCATCCCTCACAAAACAAACTTTTTCATTCACTTGATTCACTACATTTTTCAGTCTGTTAAAAAAAAAGGAAATGGAGAAAAGCAGTAAGGCATGTGGGGCACAAAGACTTGCCTATTTTCTCAAGCCATATTAGTTCATTTGATGAAGTGTATTCAATTTAGATTTTTTTTTCTCCGCTTCCAAATACATATTCAAATCAACTGTGGTGCCATGCCTACCCACAAGCCAGCACGTGATATAAATCAGAAGTGTTCTTGTGGCTCACAAGAATCCTCTGAAAGCTACATGTTACATCAGAATCAGACAATGGACACTTTGCAAGAACACAATTACTTGCTAATTATCTTTTAGCTGCGATAAGAATTAATTAAAATCTAATGATAAGACCTCTCTCCAGCAACAGCTTATTTTTAGCACCAATATTTATACTTGCCGTCTGTGCCTTCATTCTGGGGGACTTGGGATGAAAATGTGAGTTGCCTGGAAAAGCTCATTTTATCCACGACTGGTGGGTTCTCAGGATATCAAAATATATCAGAACACTGAACTGCTCTGAAGTTACACACATGGACATGCACTTGCCTTTGCCACAGCAGTACTTCAGCTGCAAGGACAATGTGATGGAAACCCGAATCTGTCTTCCTGTCAAGTCTCATGAGTGTGGTCCGTGTAGGGGCACAGAATTAAAATCCCCACGAGGGCAGGAGGAAACTGAGCAGCAGGCTGAAAGCAGAGCAGACTCCTGCCGGGCACTGTCAGGGAGACACGGGTACCCACGCAGCCTCGTCCAGCACGGAGAACATAAACCACGGGGACAGAGCCTGGTGATCCACACAGACACCCCGAGAGGATGCTCCTCCTCTATTCGCTAATATTGATCAGCTGCAAAGGTCACAACAATCGTTTCTGCTTTCCATTGATTGTGTGGGCTTGGGACCCTCCTGCACGAGGGAGAATCAGAAAGATCACTCTTCTACTCAAAAAACCAACCACTTACATCCCTTTGCTACATAACAGAGATAAAAATCATGCACAAAGCCTTTGAAGGTCCTCTCAGATGGTCTGCAGAGCTGGTTTGGGTCACAGAGATAGAGGGATCCACAACTTCACAGCCAAAAAGGAATTTCCAGCACCAAGCCATTGTCCAGGACAACACACCGCTCCCTGCCTTTTCTTGTGTCCTTTCTTCAGAAAGCCACTTAGCCTGAGCCATTGGGAGCCCTGTACCTCTCTTCAATAAAACATCTTCTGATCTTAAAGGAAGAGGGATTATATTTACACGGAATCTTGTTTATCTTGCCATCTTACAATAAGTGAAAATGAGGGGAAACAGCAGCATGTGGAAAGTTAATTTAGTTCCATGGAAACGCTCAAAGAACTTGAGGAGGAAAGGGCAGATATTGAATTACCAAATGGAAAATAAAATTCATAAAGCACTTAAGAACACATTTAAAGTGAGGCTAACCTAGTACAGGACACCTTTTGACATATGGTAGCTCTGCCAAACACGTTAAATGATTTTAAGCTCCCTTTGCTCTGCACTTTAACAGTGTGACTGTGTAGACCTGTGAGATGCCAGGCCAGCATTTACACCTCAATGGCCACCACTGGCTTGTACATGTGTGCAGCTATGCTACAAAATCTGGTTTTGTTCCAAAGACACGTGAACCATGCTTAGAAAAATCTGTTCCACGTCAAGAGAAACTGGGAAAACACCTGTAATTGTAATTGTGAGAATATTTCTATTTTACAGCTGCCTCTCCAGCTCAGTAAGGAGAAGATTTAATTATTCTGTTTTCACTGTGTATCACATGCAAGTTCACATTTCTCCACTGGATAGGAGGGAGAGTGAAAAAAAGGAGTTGATGTAAGGTGGACAATATCTAACAAACAGTGAGAGAAGATATTTCTCATGGCAATTCTCCTTTCATCCTTTTTCTAATAACCACAAAACCATTTTCAAGCCCCAAAGGATAGGGTGATCTTTTGTGCATGGAAAATAAAACAGGGAATAACCTGTTCTGAACTAAGTCAGACATTTTCAGACCTGTTTTGAAGACAGCAGACCGTACTGTGGACAAACACTCCATAAAGTACAATTAGAAACCACAAAAAGTTACTGCAGAAGAAGGCAGAGTGTGCCAGATTTTAGATCCCTACTAAATAAGTTTCCACTCTGTGCTACATTCAAGTTTATCTGCAGCAGAGAGACTGTTCATTTCTCCTTTAACACAAAGTTCAAAATTCTACTCAGGGCTGGCCAGTGATGGCAAGCCTGGTCTTTTTAATAAGCACACCAGGACCTTGTAGTGACTTTGGATGGAACTGGTTCACACAAATGTTAGGTAAAATGGCAATACTAGCAATGGTATCTTTTTTGCCTTGTTTGATCTTTGGCATTTTTTATTTCATGCAAGTAAACTACGGAGAAATACCAAAAGGTTCTTCTTTTATGTGTATTTCCAAACTGCTAAGATTTACCTCAGCTTTCTACAAACACTTCAAACACCTTCAAAAACAAAAAAGAAATAACACCAGCAACAACAGATGGAAGTGAACGCACACACTAAAAAACTGAAATAAATAAAAATCTGGTGGGTCAGACTCTTTTATTCTGTACTGTTCCTAAGGAGACCAGCAGGATTCTCCTCTGTGTAGAGATCTCATCATGGGCCTAATGCAGTTGTTGAAAGGCTTCTGCTCGGTACTTCGTGGAAAACTAATCTGATTATGACACATTAATGCACAGGGTGCCTTTAGTCACGGTATGGTTTACAGCTCCTACTTTCCTATCAGATCACTGAAGCCCTTGTATTTCTAAAAGCTTCCCTATGTCAGTTGTAGGCTTTGATGAAATCAGTATGCAGAGGTTGGTGAACTCCACAAGGTGCAGATTGTAAGGTATCTAGGGCAAAAGGAGGAGCTATACAAACCTCACCTGGAACCCCAGATTATTCAATTTCTTCTAAGTGTAGATAAGGGTTGGTTTTGTTTGAGGGGAGTTAGTTTTGGACTCTTTTCGGTGGGGAAAGAGGGGGTGTGTTTTGGTAGTTTTTTGGGGTTTTTTTTTAATAAAATCACTAAATCCCATTAGCTTGTCACTAAACTTCTTTGGGCCTTACAGCCCAAACAGCCAGTTTGCCAACTATCACTTACACCGCATGGTTTCTCACAGGACTGCAAGTCTGACACAAAAATGGGAAAACTCCACTTCATACTGAAGTACACGTTGTCCTTAATTAGAAACTGCTAATAAGACACTCAGCATTGCATAGCCATGCTTCAATGGCAAATTATTAATTTCACTTACAGTGAAAGAATCAGGTGTCCCAAGGTGTGCCTGTGAAGGACAAACATCTTTTCCCACTAAATTAGTAGGAGGAATGTACTAAAAACCGTTGTACTCTGGGTAAATCTCAGTGCTGCCTCCGAAAGTGTGCTTCCAAGTTCTCAGCAGCTACACCTTTCAAACAACCTCGAAATGATTCATCTGAGCCCATGAGCTCACAAAAAGCGAGCCTGCCCTAGGGACACTGAGCTGCAGCCGTGCAGGGCTGATATTTACCCAGATCCTTTTTGGATGCCACGCTTTGTGCCAAATGCTCGCGAGTACACATCAAAATTCAACAATCTGTTCATTCCCTGAGATTCTGCTTGGAGAAGGTCTCATTTCTGGAGGACAGTCAAAAAGAAGCATGAATAATAGAGATGTGCTCCTTGGGCAGCTGAATCACTTCCACCCTTCACCTTCATTCCACCCAACACATGGAGACAGGCCTTTGGGTACAGGCACAGCACAAGGGGCTGCAAAGTGTACCAGAAAGGAACATTTGCCGTCAGCTGCAAGAAAGGTCCTGTTGTTGCCTTTCACATTAAGAACAGCTCCTGACACTTATTTTTCATGCTACAAAATCAAGGAGTTTCAAGCCACGATGCTGAAGGTGGAAGGTGAGTAAAGAAAAGGTGAGAAACATCCTCTGTTTCCCCGCCTGTGATGTGAGATCCTACCTGAAGGGCTCACTGGAAGACCTGATTCCAATGACCATCTGCTTAGAAACATTCATGATCCTTGTGGGGTCGGAGCACTTCGGAACCTTCACTGTTTGTCAGTTATCTCTTGGGGGTCATTGACCTGTTTCCCCAACCCACAGAAACTGTTTTTAGGGATTAGCTAGAGGCAAACAAGTTCTGAGTCACTGGCAACAGCAGATGTTTAGAGCTGCTCCTGAATCCACCGCGCTATCTTCTTTCATGTTCCCTGTGCTTTAGAGTAGCTGGCAAGTGCAACACAATACCTTGGGGTTTAATGCCTTTTTTTCCCCCAAATTAAACTTGAAATGATGATTAGGCAAACAGCAAAATGCAAACCTTTTTTATTCCTCCCCTGTTTCCATACTCATAAAAAATGATGCTTCAAACCTAATTTTCTGGATTTCGATGAAGAAATATCACCAATCTTTCCTACCATGTAGGATCATCAATAAAATAGATGATACTGTGTTTCTATAGCATTATCTTGTGTGTTTCAAGTCCCAAAGTTATCCCTTTTTTGTGCATCTTTATTGCTGTGTTTGCAACATCATCTGTTCTAGACTATTATATATTTTATGATCTAGTCGGATAACCATAAAACGTAGTTAAAAGACTCTCTCTGCTTTAATCTTACATATCCTTAAAGCAGTGTAAAGCAGTGTAGTTTTGATTTATTGAGGCTCATTCTGAAAGATTTTCCCCAGTATGAGGTACAAGAAATGTGTAACAGAGAACATACTGTGAAAATCCTGCACGGGGCCAGAATCTGCCAGTTTTGCTCATACTGAATAAAATCAAACATCCATAAATGGCCTTATTTATGTCAAGGCGCTACCTAAAGAAAGAGGCCTTAGGGTAAGAAAGGAAAATTTATATCAAACAAGCAACAAACAAAACGCTGTTTTCTGCCTACAAACCAGTGCGACTTTGATGGAGTAAACCAGCGCACTCCATTAACTGGTCAGTGAATTCCTCTGCCTTCCACAACCATCTGACTGCACTTTACAGAATTTTCATTCCTGCCTTTACGTATTTTCTTTTTCAACCTACTCTCTCCAACTGTCCCTCCAACGACAGCTCACTGTTTTTATCCTACTCTCTCAAACTTTACTCTGTCTCAGTATTTAAGGCCCCTGAAGAGCCCTAAAGTTCATTTATAAAGTTGGCCTCATTAGCACATTACCACCAGAACAGAAGGTGGCATGATTTTGTCAGAGTTGCTAAGAACCAGGCCTTCATCCTGGTATCCTTTAGATGCAAACAGGTGCATACAAACAATTTCCCTCTTGAAGGCTAAAAGCAGGTATAAGCAAGTCTTGAAACTGCAGCAGGGAATTAATACATTCTGTGCTTATGACATTTTGAGACCTTCAGGCTCAAGGCAAAACCTTGAGGGTCACCTTGACATCACTTGAGAGACAGACCTGAGTCTGAACAGTTCTTCTTTTAATCTCTACCTTCTTTTTTCCACTTTCCCCTCCCCTTTGTTCTTCCTCACCCAGTTACTTTAGTTTTCCAAGACCTGATACAGTTCCCCATTTAGAGAAGCATCCCTGAACCCCGAATCATCTACTCTTCCTTGGAGGAGTAGATGGGCTACCATGAGCAAGGAATACAGGGAGAATAAGGACTCTGGAGTCCTTGTTCAAGAGTATTTGAGGATGGCGGGAGGTAGAAAAAGACAATTATTAATTAGATCTATTTTTTAATGGGTTGTTCAATTTTGGGGAGCTTCATTTAAGACTTAGGATGCTTTATCTAATCTTCTTCATCCTCTTTTCCATTCAGTACACAATCTAATTCTCTCCTGTCACAGAAATTGGCATCTTCAGAGATAAAAGAAACAAAAACAGTAGTATGCATTTTTCTTCTTCACATTTATGAAAACATTGTAAAAGAATGTAATTTGGACTTTGAGGCTCATGATAACACACCTCATTGCATAAAGCTTCTTTTGATGAATGTAAATCAATTGACTGGATTTCCCAGCCAAACAAAAAAAACATCATCGTGCTGTGCAAAATTTCTTTCAATTGTTTGTCCCTGAACTGTAAGCTCAAGTCAGTGTTAACACTTCAAATTGGTTTTCTATCATTACAACTAAAAATCCCTTCAATTTCAGTAAAAGTAACCTTACAGGAGGCATTATTGTTTGCTTGTTCCTTAATAATTCATACTGTACACCCATTCAGTGAAAGCACTGGGTTGTGTGTGATCCTCTATTTCACCTTCACAAAAGCTCTCCTGCCACCTGGGTGTACAGGAACACCACGCTGAGAGTGGCCAAACGGCAGAGGGCTGGGGATGGCAAACTGAAAGAGGAGATTTGAAATGAACCCCGTGGCTCAGCTGCTGTGTCAGACTCCCCGAGCAGCTCCCCCGGCGTCCTGGCTATTGCTGTGGACCATCTAACCACCAGCAACCACCTCCCTAGGGAACCCGGGGGAAATAAAATGGGGGGAAAACAGCAGTGAGAAAGGGATACAGAGAGACTTGGGAATAAACCACAAGAAAACTTCAAGGAAACTTCTAGAATTACACATGCATTGTCTGGATGCAATGGCAACAAGGGCACCACTCAAGTGTTAAGCACACACAGATGGGTGCTTCCAGTGTTGAAGTGGCTTAAGAAAACCTTCCTTTTTGCTCAGTGGAGGTAAAACGCACCTCAAAACGCAGTCATTTGTGAAGAGCTCTCAGATACACGTGTCAACTACCCACGACTCACTGAATTATATTACACTGTTTTGACATTCATACTGCTTGTGTCACTAGGCATTGTGTGGGGCTTTTTGTCAGCATGGTTTCAATTTCATATCTATATCCCTATTCCAACATGCTGTTTATGACTCTGCTAAAAGAAAGTTCCTCTAGTTACATCTTTTTACACTGTCCAGCACCAGAAAGCCTTAGAAAACTTGGGTCTGAAAGAGCCTTCCCTCCTGCAAACACCTTCTGCATGCCAAAATATTGAAGCTTTATCAGTCTTAATGCTCGTGAAAGTCATTAAAAGTGCTACAGTAAAGTCTCAAAACCTTTGAAATATTACCAGTTGGGCCAACGAGAAGAAACTGTTTGTGATTCCCAGAGAGTCATAGAGCCCTTCATACTCTGCATGCTATTTCAGTCCCTTTTCAGATTGATTTATGGTGTTTCTATTTAGCCCCGGACACACAAAAGGATGTTCCTACAGCCTCAAAATACTGCCCCTGAATTAGCTCAAAGAGGTCCATGAGCTTGGCCTTCAGCTGCTCACCAATATTCTCCACACCATTACATTTTACATTGTATTACAGTAAACCATCACCACAAAAGCTCCAGAGCAGTGTTATTTGCTGAACCAGAAAATTGAGATAACCACTTGTATAGCACATTTTGACTGAGCTCATCACTTCTGTAATGCCTGGTGACAATGAGTCTAGGTCTGGTAGTACCCCGTGCAGAGTTACCATAGACACTGCATATTTGATGCAGAAGCTTTAATGAAAATCTGATCAAAAATTACATTGATATCATCTCTCCTTCTATTACCTTATAAAGGCTATATCAAAAAACTCAGCCTGCAAAAGTTGAACCAATGAAGAGAAAACTTTTTGTAAATACCTTCACTCGTGTAAAATTTCAGTATTCTATCTGATTATGTGCACAAATGAACAGGTGACATTCCTGGCCACTTTCATCTCTCTCAGGGCACTGGGCAGCTGAGGGAGCTGAAATGAAAGGTCACTTATGTTTGTTTCTGTGCAGAGAGGTGAGAGCCTTGGAAAATGTTTTATGGGGGTCTGAACAGAGCCGTGGTTCTTTACCTGGTACAGAGGAAGTTTCATTTGGAGATGGGCTAAAACTGCTGTGAGCTTTATAGCCAGGTTGGAGCGGGAGTTCAGCAGGTGTGGGACTGAGAACAGAGAAGCTGAAGGCCAGAGACGCCTTGGGGAATGGTGGCCTGGGCTGTGCAGGGGCATGTGCCGAGAGGCTGCACTTGTGCCCCCGGCTCTGGGTAGCACACACCCCAGGGCGCTGTGCTCATCTCTCTGGAACCTGCCCAGGTCACCTTCCTGAGGCTGTCACTCCCTGCAACCAGCTTCTACAGGTTCCACCAGAAACCAAAACTGGCTCTGGCACCCAGTCAAAGGGCAGCAATAACCAGGTAACTTTTAACATTTGCATTCCACAGCATCCTCCTTAGTAATCCCTTGATATCACAGACAAAGGAAAGGTGAGTAGACCTTTGCTAACTCCCGCACTCCAAAGGCACCAGAATTACTGCTTTTTCCTCTTTTGCAGCAAGCTGGGGTGTAACAACCACACAAATTTGCAGTTTTACTTCTGAGATAGAAGCTGTTGCTTTCACCATCCTCTTGGTTCCAACGAGGATTGTGAGAAAGCTAGCTGAAAGAGCAGAGCCCCAGAAAAGGTGAAAATAGCATGCCATGTACACGTAACTCAGCTTTGCACCACCTGCTTTTCCAAATTAAACATTTATACTTAAACAGTCACAGTTTTCCAAAAAGCTGAGACTGTAAAACCACCTGTCATGATTGTTATCAGAAAGCTTCAGGAAAAAAGAAATAAATTAACATGTGTCTGCTGAGACACTAACAAAGTTTGCCTCCTGAAAAAAAATCTTCAAAGAAATTGTGACATTGAGGCAATCAGCTGTAGCTAAAGTTGAACGTGAAATGTCTATTGGAATACTATTTTATGAGTGGCAAATATTTTTAATTTCTGTAAACCCGTTGTGATGCACGAGTGACATCAGTTCTGTGACACACTGTGAGGATAAAGCACCCATTATGCACAAGGACCCTGACAGAGCAAACCTTGACTGCAGTTCTTGCTCAGGCGCTCCATGAAGGTCTTTTAATTTTAATGATTACTCTGCCCTGGCTCCACCACAATCTCTTCACCTCCAGACAAAGTAGCCGGAACTACATACCCCTTCCTGACTGATATCACATCATAAATGTTAGGAGACTACATAATTTTGAATGATTCAGGCACATGGCACCAGCTGATGCCAAAGGCAAGAGAGGGAACACTGGCTGAATGTCCCACTGTCTGGAGACTGGCAAGGCACCAAGCTTGCACACAGACAACTTTTACATGCCCGAACTCAGGTGCCTCACAAAACCTTAAGATTGGTGCAGGCAATATTTACACTCACCAGTTGAAAAATCTAATTGCATGAGGAGAGCTGAATGCTGAGTCACATTCACAAACTGTGTTGTCCTGTGTGTTGGGTGGGTGTTGCTGTTATTGTCTTTCCCCACCCTGAGCCATAACATTTTCAACCAGAGTGTAATTTAAGAGGTTTTGAAAGAAACCCCAAGGAGATGAAAATACCATTGATGACTATAATGCGTTTAGCTTGTTTGTCATTAACTTTTCAGCAGCACAGTTGCTTGCCTATAGACAATATTGTAATGATTTGTATTTGCCACAGCTTCACATCAAGTTCCAGATGTTCACAGTAACAGCTGCTGTGTGAAAAACTTGAGACACTCTTTAGAAATAAAATATATGAGGCTTTCAAGATGTGATCCGCCCATTGCTTTTGAAGATAATACATTCATGCTAGGAGCTTTCTAACACCTCTCTGCGCTTTGCATGTTTTTGACAATAACTCTGAATCAGGACTGGGGCTAAAATTGCCTCAGGGTGACTCAGCTTCTCATTATTTACCAAGCTCTTTTCAAAGCATCATCTAATTCTACAAAAGACAACAAGACAATGACTCCAAGAAATCCTATTCTTTAAAAGAAGTCTGACTTGAGGTCTTGTTTGAGCTGTTCTTCATTCTCAAGATGCATTCCCTACGCTGTGAACCGGTGCAATTGCCATGGCTCCAACGCCCACATTGCTGCCTGTTTGCTGGGGGCTGGAATCATAGAAAACCACTGCTGACAGGAGCTTCAGTGCTCTGTCAGATGTGACCTACAGCCACCAGAAAGGAGCCCTGCCTAGCTGCTGACACTCCAGGCTTTCACACACAGCTGCTGGTGGTTCAAGATGCTCCCTGTCAGCGCCAGTGGCTCTGTCTCACTTTGTCACACTTGTGTTTCCAGTTGCCACAAAGAATTCCTGGGAAGCTTTCACTCAAATTGCATTTGTGGACCAGGCTGCAGTTTCACTGTGCTCAGTGGCCCAAGAACAAAGCACCTAACAAGATGCATTTCTGCTGTTCCAGCCTCAGGCGTGAATTACCCCCCTCTCTGCCTGCTGACACTCACTGCAGCAGGTACCAAAGCCCTGGCACCACTCACTTCCAGCATTTCTAACTACAGCAAACATATTAAGGCACCTTTGCCTTAAACCTCCCACAAAGTAGTGCTAGAAACTAAGGAACCTGCCAGCAGGCTCTAGGTAGAAGGATAAAACCCAAGTAACACACTAGCCTACATCCCGTGCTGCCACTTGCAGCCAGTCACGGGTCAGGATGTGAGATGCGGTATGCCAGGCCAAAGGAGCACCTTGGGACTGCAGTGATGGATACTGTGCTCAGATCTGTGAGAAGCCAGGACAACTGCTTGCAGTTTGTGGGTATTTAAAGGTGCTTCCAAAGCCACACATCACAGCAAAGAAATGAATATTCAACTTCACACTCAGTAGCTTGATGCCAGAGCAGATCCTTTTCACATTAGAGACAACAACATAAAGAAAATATCAACAGATGTTACAGATCTGTGATAAACAAAAAGCTGTGACGGGTCTCCTCTGTTGGTAGAGAGAACATTTCAATACAAAAGACCTCACTGATCATTTGTTTTCAGGCAGTTGACTTGTCCAAAATTCTCATATCACATCCAGAATAAGACGGCATCTCTGAGGATATTCAATCCTGTAGCACTTACTACTATCATCATTACATGTTTAACAGTAAAGAGACATAAATTAAAGACTTTATTAATCATCAGCTGTCCGTAGGGAGTCTTTTAGCATTTGTAGAACAGTGTTAAAGGCACACATCTATACCAGTTATCCAGCTATTTGCTACACCAATTCCACCACTAACCATGTATATTTTCAATGCATATTTCAATGTTATTTTCCTTTGACAATGCAGGCTCAGCTGAAATAAAACAGGGGAAAGAGGGACACTGCTCCCTCATTTGTGGAGGAAAATGTGCATCTAAATTATCAGTATTTGGGTAATAATAGCAACAAAGAGTAGCTGTGATATTTTTAGTGATTTAGAATGAAGAAACATTCATCAAAGATACTGTAGCTGTATATTCAAAGTTAAGACAAGAGCATATGAACAGCACACGGTTTAGGGTTTTCACTTTTTCACATTCTGGGTTTTTTTACTTTCCTTCAAAAACTTAGAACAACTGATTTTAGGTTTCTTTCACAAAAAGGAGAATAGGGAATTCCCTTCTGAAGGAAATAAGTATCACTCCAAGTCAAGGGAATCTTCCACATAATACAGGTTCTTTTATAGACTAATATCTCCACCTCCTCAGGCTCAGCCTGATGGGATCATTGTAAGATTTGACAAGATACTATTTGACTTCAAACCTGAAAGTACCGGGCATCTTTTATTTTATCCTACAATTCTGGGATCTACACGATGCCACAGTTCCTGGTTACATTCCAAGTCACCTAGCAGACAAAAATCAACCTCCTTTGCACTCACTGGGAGCTGTTTGATGGAAGAGTTTGGTACAGACTGACATTTACTTTGCATATACCTTCTTGCAATATATCAAAGACTACCTGCTTTGGAAAAAACCCCACCCAATTTCAGGACAACTTACTAATTATCTCCTGTAAGATTCCTCTCATGAACTGAGCAAGATGTAGAATTACATTTGACAAGTATCAACAAATCATTTTTGCTTGGGCTGTTACACGACACTCAGTTTTCACCGAGCCAGTGCTAAGAATGCCTACAGGAATCCCTCAAAAACCCTGCACGTTTTCTTCCTAAAAGCCTTAAGCAGCAGCATTTTCCTGAGCATCTGTCAAATGAGATCTTGGAAGACTGGAAGACTCAGTGTTTGCAGAAGGTTAACACTTTAAAAATAAACCTCAGCTGGTGAATGTGTAGGCAGAAGGATGAGGAGGCATTTCTGTCGCTGGAGGAGCCCCTGTGCAAGGGCTGAACCGGGGGCTGCTGAGCACTGTGCAGGGCAGGGACTGCACAGCTCCCAGTGAGATGTGCCAGGGGCCGTGCCCAGCCCTTACACCACAGACACACAGCATGGGTGATTTTTTTCCTGGGCAGTTTCCTCTGTCAGCTAAATCCCCCATACACTGTATAAATCTCTCCTCCGGCAGGAGAAAATGGGAAAGAAGCCTTTGTCCTCTGACTTACAATTGCATCACATGGCACATGTAGGATGGGTAGTTTTAGATACTGGAATTAAGTTTGGAAATATTATTGTAAATCCAACACAATTTCTTTTAATTTTATGGTGATTTTTAGATACAAAGCACCACCATTACTATCACCATAGCAGCACATTACAGTAAGTATAGCTGGTACGCCTCAAATATGGGGAATAAGATAAAGTGCCCTTTCCAATAAAACTTGCAAAGCCAGTTTTCAGGAGACAGTCAAAACTGCTGATAAAGCGAGCAGTCATCTAGCACTGCTTTTTTAGATTTTATCTCATTTCTTCAGAATACTGTCATACAGCAATGCCATTAAAGTTAACAATGCATATGCCTATTTCTTTAGCTTTTCCCCATTGCCCTTAATACCTCTCGCTTAAAACCAGGATTTCAGAAAACTGAACATACTTTTGGGTGAGGATTGGCCCTTCCCTACACTCCACCCTGTCAGGATGAGAATGCTACAGGGACAGCAATATTCCTGAACTGCACAGAGGACTCCTCACAGGTGCCTCTCTGCCACTCCAACCTGCCTAACACTTGTCAGGGAAGAACTAACCTCACCTTCACTAACTCAGTTATTCGCAGAGCTGCCCCTCTGTACTGTGACAAAGACAGGACAATGTGGGAATTAATGGAGAACATTCCCAAATATATATCAAGTAATAACTTTTTGTGCTGTGGTTTTACACGTTTCTCCATTTTTTAACGCAAGAGAAGATTTTTCTAAAAAGCTAAGTATGGTTTAAAATGTAACATGTTTTACCACGTAACTCTGGTTTTAAGGGCTTTCATTGCACAGGGTTTCCTAATGGCAGGGAATTTTATGATCCCTGATTTACAAGGGGGAAAGCGTGGGCACTGGAGATGTAAATGTTTGTATTCCCAGATGTTCCAGCAGACCAGTGGAGATGGAAATACAAGCTAAGGGAACTCTCGTGCAGACTAACTCCCTGTGGTTGTAACTATCAAAGAGGTTATGAAAACTGTGCTTCTCTGCCTGCTCTCACAGCACAGTTACAGTGCTTCGTTTTCACAGGACTTAGAAGGGGATGGAGAACATGAGCATTTATCACATGATCAAACAGGTGCTTTATGACAGTGAAACTGAAGCCTGAAACTGCCAAAGTGCAGGGTACAAGGGCAGAACAAGGGATAATTTCTGTTCCTTTTCTTTCCTTTTTAAGAGCTCAAAGACCACATCCCTAAGGACGTGTTTGTTCTTTGCTATACGTTCAGGAGTCAAGATGAAGGCATTTTAACACCCAGTCATTGTTAAGTGAAACAACCTAGCTGGCAAAAAGAGAAAAAATAAAACAGGATTACTTGCCCCAAAGTATCATTCAAGATCTTGATTATACCCTAAAAGTGAAGGGCAAGCATTCCACTACTTTTGAAATGTAAATGGCTCAAATAATGATGGCAAAATGAAGAGATTTAATAATAATTTAAGGAAATCAAAAATGTGATTTTTTTTTAAAGATTTTAAAATATGCTCATTCTGAAAGCAGCTGACATAATGGCAGAGAAATGAACAAGAATTAGCAACAATTTAGGTAAATGCCAGGAGACTCAGTACTGTGAGTACTTTAGTTTCAAAATGATTTCAAAATTCATTAGGACAGGGCTTGGGCAGAAGGCAAAGCTATCTCTGTGGCTCAGCTCCCTGCTGGCAAACATTTAATAAAAGGTAAAGACCCCCCCTATGAAATACATTTAAATATCATTATGCACACTCTGTCCCAATGAAACCTACAACCTTTGCTACGTGACCTATGCATATACTTAGGCAAACAAGACTCTACAAGCAAACAAAACCCAAATGCTCAAAGCACCCACTGACATATGTGAAGTTCTTGTCTTGTCTCTCCATTGATATGGTACACCAGAAGAAAACATCCCAGGAAAGTAAATTCCTTACAAAACATCATTCCATGGATAGCTTAAAAACACTGGTAGGGAAGAATGGCCCAAGGGGAGAGGACTGTGCTGCACCTTTGTGGTTGGCTCAGTCCCTGGTACATGAACACTCCCCAGGAATTTGGGACACTGAGGTCCAGCTGCCCCCGAGGGGATCCACAGCTGCTCCAGGAGGGCACATCTGGCAGACAAACACATTCTGCAGTGCATGATGCTCTTGTCTGGCTCACAAGGAGGACTTTTCAGGTCTGATCTTGCTGCAGACTCAGGGGAGCAGAGGGCTGGCACATGGTCAGCTGTCCAGGCAGGGGCTCTGACAGTGCCAGGGACCCTGCTGGGCTGCGGCACTGCCCTGCAGGACACGCTGTCACCCACACGTCTGCCCTGTCTGCCTAGCGGGCTGTGCCAGGGTTTTGCTCAAGACAGAGGGGAGAGACCAAAGGAAGCCCCCAAAGGCTGGGCAGTTTGGGAACTCCTGCAGGAGGAAAGCCTGAGGAAGGTTCAAGGCAAGCTGAGAGTGTCAGTGCACCCACTTTTGCTTCCTGAAGGAGCACAGAAACCAGTGAGACACCAGGGAAGCAACTTTGCTCACACCCCTGTCACATCTGGGCTGCCTTCTTCCTTCTGAAGGAGAGCTGCGTGGGCACGACACTTCTAACTCCCTGGAAACTCATATTTTTATCTTTTTGCTTTACTTTAATTGCCACTTAGTCAGGAAAGCACCAGAATCATGCTGAATTAGGCTGTGATGACCCACAGTACATGGCCATTACCAACACAAGAACCAGTCACATTTCTGCAGTATCATATCCTGGGATTAGGGCTAAAAAATGGAGAGAGATGGGAAAAATGACACTGACTGTATACTTTGTGTAGGACTTTGATTCAATCACATTACGTTGTTTTCTCAGACAGCCTAAGATAGGAGCTTTTTTTGTTTTCCCAAGAAAAACTTCTTCTTCCCCCAAAACCCATTTTGACATTAAAAAACCCACTGGACCCATCACAGATGATCTCCCCTTTCCCTCATATCAACCAATGCTTAATGAAAATATTTGGACTCCACTACACCACAGAAAAATTATGTTTTTACTTTGGATTATCCAGTGTCCAGAATTCAAAAATGTTCCTTTTCACTAAATGATATGGAAATAAAGTAGCAAACAAATTTTCATATTTTCTGTACTTTAAATATCTTTATAACTCACTTTGATTGTTTCAGATTAAGTTTTGGAAGCCTCTTGTTAAAAATAATTGTACTTTTCACAGTAGGAATGAGTCTCCTGAACACTGATAGCTGTAGAAGTAGACACTGCTCTGAATCAAACACTGCTGCAGATACACCTAAAAACTACATCCCAAAACACTCCATCTTTCACCATCGCTATCCAACAGGATTCTGGAAGAGAGTTTGAAACATCCAAATCCCCACAAAACCTGGGAACCAACAGTACCACAATCATTCCTGCCAACTTACCTTGCTTTATTCTTGCAGTTAGGTGATTGCGGGGAGTTAAGAAGTGTACTAGAATATCTAATTATCCGTACAGAATAAAAGAGCTTCCTGTGTCCAAATTACAGTTCCTTTACTGTCATTTATGATTTTAACTCCTCTTATGCCTAGCTAACACAAAAGAGTTTGTTTCCTTCTAACTCACATCATCATTTATGTATGTGAAGATCTCTCCCACACTCTCACTCAACAAGCCCAGTTCTTCGGGTCTTTTATTCTCCACAGGGCTTGTAAATTGTACCCTTTGTGTCGTCCTGTGTCTGAGTAAGGGCACGGGACAGGGGCTGGGTTGAAACCAGCAGTGTGAAATCAGAGACCCTCTCCCGCACAGTGCTGGCTCACACTGGAGTTCTGATATTCTGCAGGTAAACAGCTGAAAGACTTGACTGTCCCTCTGCTGGAAGCAGCAGAAACTCTGCTTTGCCATGAAATGCTAAATCAAATGACACCCCTCAAGCAGAAAGAGGCAGATTTTCTTTCCAGTGTTGGGGAAAGAAAGAAAAAAAAGCCCAAAAGGGAACAATCAGGTTCTTTGCACTTGGAAGTACACAGAACAGTGAAAAACCACAACTTTCAATACATCTCTCTGTCTTCTGAGGTACATGGATTGAAATGCTTTACACACTTATTTTTATTTATGAAATGAGATTTGTTATAGCTATCATAAAAATTAATATCAACTACATTAGTCATTCCGATACTTAATTAGAACCTAGAAATAGAGTGGTAAGATAAAAGATAATGAAAATATATTATCTGAATGTGCAAAGCTTGTTTTGTAAAACACGCTGTTCTACAAGTGCGAACTCAAACTGGAAATGCAAACAGAAGTGACAATCACAAATAATTCATCTAAGTACCTTAATAATCCCCATTCCACATGAAGGAAATCTGTTTTTGGGAGGCACTGCAGAGCCGTAATGGACTGGAGTGTATTCCCCCAGAATTACCTGCCCGTGGCCGTGGCCCACCCCAGGGGTGGGAGACACACGTGTGTGGGGTAATGCAGGTTCCCTGCCCTCACCCCCAAACTGCTCAGACCTTATCCCTTACTTATCCCTTTTTTATTTTCTCCTATGTCTACTATTCTATTTTTCCTTTATGCCATCTTCATCCTTCTCTAAGTTTTTTTCCTGGAATCTGCATTGGGTTATTAAAAAACCCCAACCAAACAAACTCCTGGCTACTGGATATATTAACCATGTTCTGGTGACATTTACTCATGTCAGTCTGTGTGTCTGATTCTGTAAACACTTTGTCATCTGAGAAGCTCCTGAAATCAACTTGATCCAGTGAAGCACTTTGGTGCATGAGGTCCACAGAGCCATTCCTTGCTCAGAGGTAGCCACAAGCCCTGGGTGCATGTTGCTGTGGGAGCCTGAGAAAGAAAGGACTCTTGGGGACAGTACGTGCTTTTCAAATTGTCCCTACCCAGACAAGCCCATCAGTGCTACCCTTGCAGCCTGACAGCTCTGTGGTGATTAAGGCTTGAGTTCAGCATCCATTGCAATTCACTCCCAGACACTGCACCTGAGGGAGCACGGCTGGCTCTGTGCGTGTGTCTCTGCAGCCCTGAGCTCCAGTTTTTTGGGGGCAAGAAGGAAAGGGCACAGACTCACAGCCTGTGCTCAGGTGGAGGGCACCCACCAAGGGCACCCGAGCCCATCTCCTCACCCTGCACACAACAGCCCCCAGAATCCCACATGGGAAACTTCCCAACTCTTAGAGATACTCCACAACTCTCAAGTATTAATGAGGGACAGCAAGCAAAGCCAAAATCAATTCTCAATATTAAGCAAAAACTCCAATTGCAAATTATATCACAGTAAACAGGCGGGAAGGTCTCAGTTTTTGTAGCTCTCTTTCATCTTAGCAGCATTCTTTTTTCGCATAAGTAAAGCACATTTGAAATCCTTTAGGTCCAAGTAAACTCACTTCCTCTGGTGGTTTTTTTTTTTTCCTTTTTGTTTTTAACAAGTAATCCGAGGTGCCACATTTCTCTCAGGGCATAAAGTAAGTAACATCTATTGACTAAATATGACACAGTAAAAATACACTGAACCATTCAACCTTTGAGCCTCCAAATATACAACCAACAGGCAACTCCTTTGTACCTCCGAGTGTCTGCTCTTCAGTAGAGGAGAACAAAAATGACTGCGCGTTCCAATTTTGCAAGGCATCCTCAAGGCTAAAATTATAGATGTTTTCAAAGCCTGAGAGGTAAGTCACTGGGGTCCCTTGCTGTGTATTGATTGAGAAATAAATGGGATCGTTAACTTGTTAGCAAAGTATCATGAGAAGAAGCACTCTCATGGAATTTCAGGAAATCAATTTCATGTTAAAACTAATTTCTCACCATTTTATGGAGGGGAAGATGTCAAGGTCTAGATCAAATGGTCCGAGGACATGATGAGGAATTACAAACTCCAGAGTTCCCATTCAAGGCTGACACTGAGCCAGGCTATAGCCATGAAGCAGAAAATTAATGAGTTTGTAACCAAGGAATGCAAACCCATCCTGTCACTGTTGCTCTGTGAGAACAGGTGAAGGATCCTGACCCAGTCACTTCAAAGATGGCTGGAGCTTTGCTATTGACTTAAACTCGAGCAGAACTGAGAACAGTATTTTCAATGTGAAGATTGCAAGCATCTTTCCTCATTATTGATAACATAAGCACACGGGTATGGGTTGCTACATTTTCCCTCTCACAGCAAGCTTTATGCTAGATAAGCATAGAAAACCTTGATCATCACTTTCTTGTTTGTCAATAGTAACACACCCACTCCCCTCCCAACAACCTCAATTCAACCATTAGGCTCCAAGGACTGGGGCACTCTAATAGGTGGCTACAAACACCTTGCCATCAGAGGGCAGGTAAGGGACCTGTCTTTGTGGTCCTTTCAAGGCTCTGTGACTGTGCAGCAAAGAGAGCAGAGACCTGGAACACACCAGCTGCTCATGAAGTGCTTTCAATGACTGACGGTATTTCAACCTGGGGCCAAACTGCAGCTGGAAGGGAGATCTAAACTGCACCCTCCTTCCACCTGAAGGTTTTGGTTGTACCAGTCTCATCACTTTCAGACCCGCACTTTTGCTCACCATCACAGATTTGCTTTCCATTTATTTAAAGGCCTGAAAGATCTGGAAAACAGAGTTGAAAACAAATACTGCTCCTTCCTCTATTTTATTTATTTTTCAAAATATTCTAAAGGTATCCGTCATTAGTTGAACCTCTCTTTTTAGTGGTACTGAAAAGTAATTCTATTTCCATTTCTACTGCTTTTGCAAGGAGTAATGAATTGTTCCTTTGTACTGTGCAATATCTAAGTAGCTCAGATGTTTGTAAAAGGAACCCTCAAGTGCTTTTAATATCTAAGACACAATCACGTGACTGTATTCACTCCACATGTAAGAATCCCATTCTCAAAAACCCCAAACGTTTTAGGAAAAGCTAGCATATAATCTAGTGAATTTTAGACCAGGTCTCAACAGCGGATTTAAAACCACTCGTGTAGGCAATCCCTATCCACAGTGAAAAATAATAGCTTTAAGCACTCTGAAACTAAAATTCCCAGTAGGAAAAAAAATAAAATGGTTTAGTCATTAGCTGAACTGTTTATGTTTTAATGAATCTTCTCTAAGATCACTCAACCCTTCTTCTGCCTACACCGATATTCAAATTGATTCTTCCACAAGATAAATAGCTTTGAGCTTGAAAATGCCTAAGGCTTACCCTGAGTGCTGTCAGAAAAAGCAGGAGCACTATCAGTAGTGTGTTTTCAGCACAAAATATGTATCAGTCACCCTCTGATTTGAATTTCTCAGCTTGAAGGTTTCATCCATTAGACAGATACTTCTCCCAGATAAGTGCTTGTGTTCAAATGCCAGATAGCTTTACGTAGCAGTGTACCAATTATTCTCCAAAGAGCCATTTCTGTTGAGATTTACACTAAACTTACTAGCCATCCTCAGCGTGGGTAGACAGCTTTAACACATTAGCGCTGTCTAGGAGATGTCTAATCAAAGTATAACCTCTTGAGCTGCCTCAGGGCTGGTGCCATTCTCTGGGTAAGGCTGCCCTAGTGCCCTGCCCGAGGCACCCAGCCCATCCTCACCCCCAGCACTCACCACAGCTGCTTGGCCTCACCTTAAGCATAACGCAACACTCTCATCTCTTCTGCTCCTTGCCAGCTCCAGTGTTCCCAAGGTTCCCACCAAGCCCTCATGTGATCTAAGGCCATTATTTTTCTAGATGGTACTAAGCAACCACAACAAACACTATCTTCCATATCTCCTAAATATAAAATGTAAATTACTTCTTCACAGAAGTCTTTGGAATGAAGACTATCACCAGGCCCACATCTTCTCAACATAAATTCTAGGTGCTGTCTCTTTTTCCTTAGGTCTTATTTTATGTATAACTAATTCAGTTTTTGTTGGCTTCTTGTTTATTTTTTAACTCTTCCTAGAAATTCAGATTCCAAACAGAAACTCTGCCCAGCTGCAGACTCTAGGATGCAGATGTTTGCTTCACATTTAGCACTCTGTGCTCATGACAATGTCTATTTAACTTCTCACCTGAAAGGATGATGAAGGTTGGGGTTTTGTTTGTTTATTGGCTTTGTTCTGTGTTTTGGGGTTTTTTTCTCTTTTAGAAAAAACGTGCTCTTTTTTTAATTTAAATATTTTTAAACTTCATGGTCTTAGATGCTGGTAGATATCGTCAATTAAATGAGCTCAATCTTGAAAATGGTGCTGTTTTTTCACTTCACAATGTAACTTAAAATACAGATTAAAAGCCTCACAAGGCTTTTTATCTCCAAGTGCTGTTTTCTTCAAAATTTCTAGGATTCTTTTTCTTCATAGGGTAAGGGCTCTCCTTTTGCTAGTAAAGAGGCAAATATTTGGTTACTCAACACATATTGACCATAAAATAAATGACCCATGATAAACATCAACTAGCCATGATCTTTGTCAATGTTTACCTGCATTTTGAAAATACTTCCAAATAACCTTTCAAGTACCACTTCCTCCTTTTCTTTATAAAATGCTGCCTTTTTGAGTTAAACATGTAAATTATTTTTACCCATTCACTGCCGAGTTCATATGAGATTTTAAGTTAGGCAATGACAACTAGATATTCCACCTGAAAGATAAGGAATGCATTTTAGCAAAGTATATTTTATTAATATTCAAAACTGCTTTTCATATTCAAGGATAGCAGTGATTCGTAGCTTACATGTTTCGCTTCAAAACCTTTTCTCACAAAACATTTAAATTGAAGCTATCTTGAAACAAATTTTATTTTTAAAAAATATTTTAAGATTTAAAGATATTAAAAACAATACTTTCTGTCCACATGGTCAAGTGGTGCCTGGTCAAAATTTTCTAGTGTGATAATAACAGCCCTGTGATCTCACAACCTCTAAGATATTAACCCAGAGCACAGAAACAGCCTTATTTTGTGAGAAAAGAGTAAGTTAAGCTCACTGGGAACACAGCAAGGCAGGAGACAAACATTCACCCGAATAGGGAATTTGACAGGACCTTACAAAACGCTGACAGCAAAATCTGACCACAGAGTCCAGAAACACGGGAGAGTTTTCTCACTGGGATGTGTGGCCCTAACATTTCCTCAACATATTGCACTCTGCTACTTCCACAAATAGCAACTAGAGGAAATAAGCACAGGGGAAAGTACTTGAGCAGTAAGAGAATTAGAGTTCCATTTTATTTTGTTTTCTTTCCAGCTGACTTTCCATGTTGCCTAAGCTTCCAGTTTGCCCAAGATGCACAGATTCCTTAGTGCACAAGTGGCTAATGCCCTTCTAAAGCACAGGTTCCTGAGTGTGCATTCTCGTCGTACCTTCCCCTCTCCCCCTAAGCTGAGCAGGAGTGGACAATGTGCCCCGCCGCCAAGGAGCCTCCCAGGCAGTGGCTGCATGGGGTGGAATTCTGTAAAGGAGATTCTGCAAGAGGTGACAGAGCAAAGGAGAGCTTTCACCTGCTGCTGGGTGCTCTTGAGTAAGCAGAGACAAAAGGAAAATCGCTCACAGCTACAGTGAAGAATAAAAGAGGAAAAGAACCCAGACCTTTCTCTGTCTTTTAGGAGCAGTATGAATATTAGAGGGGGCACACTAGCAGCAGAAGACTACTGCAGCCTCCCATGGTCTAATTTACTGCTCACAGAAAATAAAACACAATGACCTACTTTGGTTTGGAGAAGTAGTATTTTGGCAGTACTTTGTGCTTGCAGGAATGGAGCTAGAAAGCCAGCAATTATCATAATCCTAGAAATCTGCTTAAAGCTCACTTAGTCTATGGGAAAATTTTGTTCTGCTGTGGGCTAGCTGATCTCTGTGAGAGGAAACACCATTAGGTGTTGTGGCATTTAAGACAACCTTTTTGTTTCACTAAAAGCAGGTGGGGTAGTCTTGGTCCTTTCTGAACCTGGCAATTCACTTGAGGCAGAAAAATGTCACAAAAGTAGTCACAAACATCTCAACTGTACTTAACTTGGTTCAATGAGGAAAGAATATAATTAGCAAGATAGTATGAAAGAAGACCTTAAACTCCTGCATCCAGATCTTTAAGAAAATTACATCCCTTCCAACTCTCAGACTATTCAGTTCTATATTTAAAATGGCTGTGAACTCATCTCTCATGTATTAGAGTTACGAAAGGGGGAAAACAGATCTCAAAACTATTACACTGCCAGGATAATCCTAACTGTAGCACACACAAGGAACAGAATGGTGATTTTCCTTACACTCTTCTTGCTAAATCTATAGCCAATTAATTGGTCAAAGTAAAACAGCTCTTCTGTGCACTAATTTATTTAATACTCTGAACATGCTTGTCCACCCCACGCAACAGGCGACCTCGTGGCCTTGCTGACAGCACTGGTACCAGTTCTCCTCCCAGTGGCCTCAAGTCGGCTGGCTGTGGTTCTCCCCCTTTCCCAGCACACTGCTCTCTTTGCACAGCAGTGCCAGGCAGGGACAGGCAGTGCCCTTCAGCAGCTCTGCAAGGGAACCCTCAGTAATTGATCCTCCTGGGTACTCCTAGTGCTTGCTATTGTCCTTCCAGAGCTTACAGTATTATATACTCAAATAGTATAATAATCCTGTAATAGCCATCTCAGAGCAGACAAGTTTCACTTTGGAAGAGATACTGAGCAAGTCTTGTCCACATTCACATTACTGTTCTCTCAATGTCTCCCAAGGAAACACACTCCTATACTGGGCTTGTTAGCAGCTGGGGGACTAGACAAGGCAGAATCAGACTAAATACACAAACATTCCTCTGCATGCACGAAATGTATGTGAATGAAAGACTCTCAGTTACCAAGTGAGATCTCTTCTCCCCCCAAATCCCACCGCAGCAGATAAAGAATGCTTCACAGTCACACTCAGAATTCAGCTGCAGTAGTTCTCCAGCTCCCTGTGGAGCGTTTCCAGGAGTATTCACAAACCTACACTGGCACTTGACAACAAACTGCAAAATCTGTAGTAGCTTCCTGTCAACACGATGCAATATAACTTTTATAGGATAACTTAGAACAAAATGAGGAGGTAAGGACATTTCTGCCCTATCGCTCTATTCTTTCTAAACAAGCTCTCGGTTTCTGAAATTGCACCAAAACTTCACTATTGGTACCTTACAGCAGCACCTCTCAATTCCAGTGCAAAATACAAGTATTGGCATGCTTCTTCTTGGGTCATTCCTCCAAGAGTTAATAATTAACACACACAGACACACAAAGGAAAAACAATCACCACCAATAGCAGTGAAGACTATTACTTTCATGCAGAAACAGTGGAAAAACTGAGCACAGAGGAGTTCCATGGAAGAAAAGAGACTTATGGGAAAATGAATCTGCAATTATTTTCAGTTTTCTGCGTGAAAAAATCCTTTGTAATAACACTATTGATAAACAAGGCAAAGGGATGCCAGAACTCATCTTGATGCTACCAAATGAAGCAATGGCACTCAGCTACAGGCTGCCACATCAGTGGAGAGCACAGAGGCTTCAGTCCTTTCCAAACACTGCCCAAGTCAGTAAAGAGCAGCCACAACCTGAACTAGGACAAAGCTCTGGTGCAGCTGGAAGTGGAATCAAGGCACAAGTTAAAAATGGCAGAATAGGAGGAGAAAGAAACATCACTTCTTTAGATGGTTACCTCGTAGATGATAAAAATAAGTGTTCTACTATAAAGAATTTTGTGTGAGTCTGAGAGAAGTCCACATCTGCCTTCAGGCAACCCTGGACTCCCTCGGTCTGCTCCATACATGGAAATAATGGGCTTGAAGTTTTAGCTGTTCCCTTCCTCTCTGATTCCTGAGCTGACAGGGGCATTTCCTAAACAGCCTCAATCAATACACTTAGTTTCTCAGAACCAGCAAAATATCTGGGCTCTCTGGAGAAATTTGCTAAAGTTTTGTTGTGCCTCACAGGAGCAGAGACCATTAACTTGGCTGAATCATACCAAATTACTTGCAAACCCCCTTTGATACAAGACACTGCCCACAAGGGAAAACTTCAAAACCCATTTGAATTATGAATGGAGATGGATTCCAATACGAGTCTCTGCAGACAACAAAGCCTTTTTTTTTTTTTCATTTAACCAAATAAGACATAACCTGCCATTCTGCTATTATTAAGTTTTAATCTCGTCATTTATTTTCAGCCAACATGGAAAACACAAATAACCACCCCCTGCCTGGAACTTATATATTGCTTTGTTCATATGCTCAAAACAAATGCACATCAAGAGACCACCACTGTACTGCACAACACATTTATTTTCCTCACTATAGTTTACAAGCCTATTTGGTGCATTTATCATATAAAATAAGTCCTCTGCAAAGACACCCCAACAGATTTATTGGAAATCTTTCATGAGGCTTTACTCCAGCCCCAACAACAGCCTGGTATTTACTGGTGCTTAGTGACATTTTACCTTGTTTATGTAGAAGGCTTGGCAATGGAATAAAACTTCTTCCCCTTTTTCAACTCTCTCCATGCTTCAGGGTTGTTTTGGGAAAGGACAGGGGGGCCTAGTCGAAGCAGCTGCTCTGCCACCATGCTGTCATCATTCCTGTCCCTCCACACAGACAGAAAGGAGCCAGGTATACGTAGGAAACTTCAGCTGTTGCTCCTGGCACTCCCAGTGAGCAGCAACAGAAGAGAGTCTCAGTTTCCTAAGGCTGTGTGTTGTTCTTTGGGGAGAAAACCAGACAGAACCACAAAAGAGATTTGTCAGTACTACTGGAATCCCACCACAACCAGAGGCTTTATTTTACACTTGAAATCCTCAGCCACGAGTAAGTAACTTCTCATTTTAATCCTACCTGTTCCTTGTAATTTCCTGTAATTCCTATATAGAATCAGAGACCCTGATGGGCAACAGATATAACTGTATACAAAAAATACTTGCAAACTGTGTGAATTCAGATAGCTTCCTCGAGAAATTAATTTAAAAGAAGTGGGAACACTTGCACTAGCAAACCTTCACCACTGCAACCTGGCTGCTCCCAGTTAACTCCCAAGGCAAACTGGTCTCGACTGGGCCAAGGTATTGCCCAGGACATTTGGGATGAGGAAGGTGTTTGCCCTAGGTGGCCCCATCTCAAGATTTTTCTAGTGCTGCTGGAAAACAGTTCAGGAGCCCTCTAGTTAATACAGTGGATACCTTTATACAACAAAACTTTCAGTGAAAAAGCCACTGCTGCCTAACTGTACTGAGCTTTCCACCTGCCCAAAGTCTCCACGGAACCACGACAATGATATTCACTGTTCCAGTCCTAATCCAGTTGCACAGGTGTATTGGCTGTTGCCTGGGCTCAAGTTTAAACCCCCAGAGGTTTCCCAAAAACCATGCCCATGCTGAGACATAGAGTCTCACACGATAGCTGATTGATGCTACTGAAGAGGAGGTCAGCACAGCCTCTCTCATTCCTCATGAGGAGAATGGGAATTTCAGCAGGCTAATTTCCAGCTGTGCCGAAACCCAGTCAGGAACTGCACAGCCATTAAGCCACATTACCAAATAGCATTTCTGACAGAAATTGCAGAAAAACTGCCATTAGGGTTACAGATCATATGTTCTAGTGAAAACAGTTAAGAAGTAAGGACGTTTAGAAGAAATCACTTCAAAGAGCTGTTAATTAACATCATCAGTGAAGCCACAAAACTGTCAGCATAAAGGACTGACAAAAAAGGCATAGCTTCAGATGTGAATTTCTGGTTACTTACCTGCTCATTTGTTTTACAAAGGCAGTTGTTTGGTTCAACAAGAAAGCTTTTTGCTCCATGTTTATACAGCAGGTAGCCCCACAACTATTCCTTTTGGGCTTCATTATAACACTGTTCATATTAGTGGATTAAGGTTATTGCATTCACATCCCAAACAAGTGACAAAAAACCTCTGGAAATGAGGCAAATCAGCCTCCGTATTTTTGTCAAGTTGACCTGATTGGCAAACGAGATGCTCAGCACTTTGACCTGATGTACTTCTATCACTTGAAAGAGAGGAAAAAAAGGAACATTTTTCCATTTCCAGAAAAATTCTGCAGTCTTGACATGTTCAAGTGACATAGGAAAGCATTAAAAGCAAAACAAACAAACAGTTTAAAAAGAAATAAGAGCTAGGAGTACCATATAATATCTCAAAGGTGAAAGTTGCTCCCTGTTTGCATTTGTCTCCACAGCATCTATAGAATAGCAAGGACCAGCTTATATATGTATGATGATATCCCAGATGCTTTGGTTTCTTCCACCACTTTTCCAAGTCTCCCAGCTATTTTGGGTCTGTGAGGAAAGACACTGGAAAACCACATCCAAAAGATCCCTACTTAGTGCTGGGTAACTCCGGTCTCTGTGCTGATGTGCCAGTCAAGCATCGGACCCATGGACTGGTGGAACACGGAGCCCTGGGTAAGGCAGGAGGAACCTGCCTGTTCCTGGGGTTGTCCAATGCAGTGAACAGTAAAACCCAACACACTCTGGCAAGCAATGCACGTCATTACTCCAGTGTGCCCCTCTGTCAGTGGCTGCCCCTGTCACCCAGCACACAACCTGCTGCCCCACGAGGCACAAACACCGTTCTCCCAGCTGAGAGGGGCTCCTGGGTCAGCTGTTATTATCCTATAACCCCATCAGCACTGGTGGCCCTTCCCTCCACACCCTCTTTTACTTACTGAATGTGACAAAGAAATCTGCAGATGCTAAAAGCACATTTCTCTAAGGTACATAACCTCAACTTGTCTCCAGAAATGATAGGGTGACTAATATTAAAGAGAATACATCACTGAAGTAAAAAAATCTCATATGCGGGCACAAATTTACTTCATCATTGTGGAAAAATATAAATGGAGGATTAGCTACTAATGGCAGTTGCTGAAGGGATAGCAATTATGAAATTTATTTTGACAGATAAATGGAGAGTAAAAATTGTCCTGTAGATGCACAGAGCTATCATCCCATAAACTAGGGCAGAACCAAACTGAGATCTTAGAAGGTAACTTTATTTATAATAAAAATCATATAGAGCAACAGGAAATGTTTTCACTGCCAAATGAATAGATGCTTTTTCATCACTAGCCCCCCGATGAAATATTGACATTTTGTGCAAACAGACCAATAGAGATGATTCTGAAAGAATAATTTCTAAAACGCATTACTATGAGCTGACCTGGTACGTACAGTGATCAGTTTGATAAGGTTTGCCTACAAAAACAAGTATTATGGTTCTTTACATGACAGTAATACTCGAAATTTAAATAAAAAATAAATCCAAACCCCTTTCCGTTCAGCATTTACCCATCCTAGTGTCATTTAAGTTGTACTGAACAGGATGACAAAGAGCTTCTTGCTGAGTCAAGAAGTCAGGATCCAGGAAAGCAGCAAATATGTCCCTAAGTGTGGCAGTGGGTCTGGGAACTACTGATGTCTGACTTGAGTTTTTCCCACTGCCAACTGAACTAGTAGAAATGGCAGGGACTCTCCAAGACAACTCTGTTTTATCAGAAAGGCATCTCAAATTGGCTTCTTTTTTTAAATCTGCTCTGCCAAGCTTTTGGTAGTTGGTGTTTTTTGGAGAAGCAACCAAGTCTATTCCCACAGACCAACATTTTCTGTGCCATTTTATCTCTCTGCAGCGTGCCTCCCTATTTATGACACAGCCCTGCTTTGCTCTTTCCTGCCTGCTATGTGTAGGAGCTCCTTCCTGGATATTACAAGCTACCTCAAGGCAAAGCCCGGTGGTTCTGATGGAAGACGCACAACACGGAGATACTGGTGTCACTGGGGGACAGCTTTGGGTACAAGTTAGTTAGAGACTACTCAAGCTCTGTGAAATAAGTGAAACTAATGTGTGACATGCTTTCCCATGGAGTCCAACACCCTCAAGCTGGGCAGCAATGGATGAGCTGTCCTTTCCAGTCTAAGCAGCATCAACCTGTTGAATGTCTTTAGAGTCATATGAACACATTTGCTGTATTTCCCCCCTCTTGCTGTATTCTTTTGATGGAAAGAACTGTCTAGTCACCGGTACGACCTTTTCAGAATATTAATTTTGGCACAAACATTGTCTGTGTGATTATGAGGTTTGTCCAACATGAAACAGTGCAGAAGCAACTAAAGAGAGCATAAAACATGCTAAAGCAATAAACCCTGTGAGGATGTATTAGTCATGGAATGAAATCTTTCCCTTTAGCGAAAGAATAATCTTCCTTTTTCAAAGATTAATGTCAGATTCTCTCTTCAATAACCTGTCCTGTACTGAATGCTTTATCTCACTTTCAGGTTCAAAATGTCCCCCATAAATCAAATCCACCCAGCGAGTGTTAGTAACACTATTTCTTAGTACAGGCTGCCCCTTTAGTAGCTGATTTGCACCACGTGTTACGGATAGCCCAGAAAAAGCCTTAACAAATCATCATTTCAGTAAGAAAATATCTTGTCCTTGTAAGTGGCCATTAGCAATACATAATTTCCAAAAGATAAATGCCAGCTCTGAATTCCACCAGTGCATCCCTCAAGCGGGAACTGTACACTGGCTCCTGAAGAGCCATCCTGTAACCACAGTGCCCTGGTTACTCAGCATTAGAATCCCGAGTCCAGGTCTGTTCCTGTATAAGCCATCCTAAGCGGGGCTTTCCAGTTCTCTCTCTGGGCTCTTGCTTCTGTTTATGCTCTTGTAATCCTTAGGAGTATTAAAATTTCTCATTAATATTAGACTTTTAACCCAACTTCATCCCACACTGTTAATTAAACTTCTTGCCCTTCAGGCCAAAAATGAGTCTCTCCAATGAATATTAGCAGATCACGCAGCCTTTGCTCACATTAAAGGGTTATTTTGAAAGCTTCATGTGGTTTCTGTGAATACAGCCTTAGAAATTTCTCCTTAATGCTTCCCAATTTCTTCCCAAAGGCCGCCCAACTTCTGCCATAGTTTGAACGAGCCCTCCCCACTGAATAAGGGTTGTTAGCATTTCACTGACCCAATCCCAACAAACTTTGTCTCTCCCTGAACAGCTGCCTGAGCTAATTTCTTTCAGAATAGATCTTGAATCTTCCATTCTTCTGTAATACTTGTAATTTATGTAGGGCAATCAAGACTAAAATTATTACATTAAGGTCACAGTGCTTAGTGGAATAACAGATAAAAGGGATGATTTCATCTAATGCAACAAAACACAAGGCTCAACTAAGAAATGTAATCCAAATCTGGATCAACCCAAATCTTTCTTTTCACAAACTTTATGTCTAGTGCAATTAGATGATAGACTTATCATTCAACAGCAACTAGCTTCAAGTTATGAAGTTAGCATTAGAGCATTTCATTACAAAAAAAGAAATCACTTCAAGTTGGACATTCAGGTAATATACCATCTTTACACTTTCAAAGAGACACTTTCAAGATTAGTATAAACAACATTTACTTTAATTTTTCAGTAACAGGACAGTGAACTCTAAAAGTGGGACACCCAAACAGGGAATTAACGAAGACAGCTTAAGGTTTTAAAGGAGTACCTCAACAACAGCTAAGATTGTGATCTGTGCAAGCAGATGCACAACATTTCTTTCATCAAAACTCTATTTACCTTTTGCAAAACCCCTTTAATTTCTCCCGCTGTTTCCCTCTGTTTTCTCCTGCCTGCTAGTATAACACCATAAGCATCTCAGGAGATATAATGTCTAAAGCCACGGCAGGTTTATCTTCCTTCAGTCGCAGTCTACTGACAAAGTTTGACTTAATACCAATATTGATTTAATACCAGTAACAGCCCCAGACAGAGCACTGCACACAGAGCAAACCTCACTGTCCTCCCTGCCCCCTCCCACAGCATCAGTGAAAGCTCATTTTATGAAGATTACAGTGTAAATCTCCACAAGTCATTTTTCAGGCCAATTATTCTGCTGGTAAAGTGGGATTTCTGAGTACGACTGTTTGATGTATTCTGGCAGTGATCTCTTAGTGCATTTATTGTATAAAGGGTCTATCTAAAGGACATCAAGATAACCCTGCCAAACAACTCCCACACGATAGAGCTTTCTCGGATTAAGATGACTAAAAGCAGCATTTCCACAAACGAGGGTTCGAAAGCACAGAGTGAAAGTGCTTTTCCATCAGTAGCACCTAAATAGCTGGTAAAGACCAGACATGAAAGGCTTGCTTTTGGGGTGGGAGGAGGAAACAGGCTGCAGGTGCAGAGGTGCTTGGCAGTTCTGATACCCCTAATTTGGTTAACAGAGATGGACTTGAATTTCGCAGCCTCGTGGAGATACTTGATAGGGTTACTGGCAACAGAGACATTCAGCAGAGCACAGATCTATTTCAAACAGTGACTCCAGTGAGCAGAAAGCTTAAGAGAGACAGCAGCAAAATGAGAGGATGTGCGACATGCACAATTCCATTACCAGCGATAAAACATCAAATCTGACTCTTCCCATGATGATTTTTCCTGTCATTGTACTTGCATCATTTTGTTTTCCTAAAGACTTGCATTTCAATGCATCAAACAATTTCTTTTTCAGCTGAATTGCATCCAGTCGAGCACTGAGTCTTGTGAGCTGGTCAGTTGTAGTCCCACTTCACTTCCCTACAGCTAACAGTGCTGTTTCTGCTGCCAGGGAGCGAGTCTGTGGCTCTACAAGTCATCTTGTCCTCAGCAAATGAAACCAGCCAAATGTAAGATCAGGTTTTCTCATGATTAAGAAAAATGTTTGTTGACAGATCAGCACAGAAGGAACATTGTCTGCAAGTTAAATAAACAGTTTGAGCTGCAGTCTATGCTGGTGAGCATTCAGAGCAACAAGTGTACACAGATTGTTTGTGCATTTAAAAAAACACAACAAAATTGGTACACAAGCCAAAAATGACGGGTCACAGATATGACAACTGTGTTCATTATAATGGCTACGTAAGATTGCAGCAGGTCTCATGGTCTTGTCACTTCAAGATTTGGAAGTTAGATATGGAACTTGTTACTGGGGGGTGGGAGAAGATAGTCAGGTTTATATACTCAGCTTAAAAAAAAAAACACATCCAGTCTGGAGTGACTTGTGACTTTTTCTAACCTTTAGCACACTGAGATTGATCATTGAGTTTTGTTTCCCCTTTAGAGCATGTGACTGAGGCAGAAGCAGGTCTCCTGTTTGGGCAGATGATTCCATTAGAGGTGGCTGACAGGGATGTGATGGAAGGGTATCAGCTGTGTCCTGGTGAAACCAGCGCAGGAGCTGAGCCACATCCCACAGAGCCTGCTCGCTGAGGGCCAAGCACGAACTGACTGTGGCTGGAGACAAGGGAGATGGGGAGGCAAGAGCAGCCGGTGAGGGGTGACAGCAGCAGGGCTGCACACGGAGAGCAGAGCGGGAGCAAAGCACAATGCCTGTTTGGTGCTCCCTCTCCCAAGAACCTGTGCTGGTATCTACGTGCAAGGGATGTGGAGGTTGCCCGGTCAGCCACTAAGCCCTCCAAGAGTGGCACTGCCCTCGTAACTTACTCTCTGCACTGGGCATTTCTGCTTACCCTGCAGGGAGTGCCACAAAATGACACAAAAATACTTTGGGCACCCACTGGTCACTTAAAGGCTTGCTGAGTGTTAACCCTCAGACTAATTTCTTGAAGGGGCTGAAAGGTGCGTGGTGAGCAATGCAAGAAAGCTGCTGGAGGAAGGAGATAATGTCCTGATTAGGGGAGAGAAGTGCTGCTCTGGAGGGCTACAGCCTGTGTCTACATGTAAAGTGACTCCTAATATAAAGCCAGGGTTCATACGTGCATTCAAGTACTCATATTTGCATTTATCTCAAACTTCACATCTCACAACTAAATTCTTACACAGCATACAAAGAAAGCTTAATACGAACATGTTCGTTTTTTAAAATGACAGACATCAGTAACCATCATTTCTTGCACATAAAACTTTAAAACGTTACCTCTTGAATATAAAGCTTTGCAGGATTGGTATAATGAGTAAGTGGGACATCCATCTTTATAAACACTACATCAGAAAACTGTCTTCTATATACATGTTCCTAAAATCTTCTATAATATTTCTAATGGGATTTTTCTGCTTTGCATGACAACATGCAGTTCTTTGGGGTCCAGCTTTCAATGAGTAAAGAGACAATGCTAACTACTTTAGAACAATTAAGAGCTCGTATGTGAATATCCAGTAAATGTCCCCAAGAAACTGACCATTTCAACTTTTCTAATTGAAAATATTTCACTGTGATGTAATGGTGGAAGAGAGCAGGTAAGTAGGCTAAAAAATAGTAAAAATGTTCCCTTGTATCCAGACCAGGAACACCAACACACTGGAACAAAATTGCTCATTTTTTCTGACCTGTTTTACCCTGTGTTCCTTTCCCTGTGACAAAAGGTGTATTTAAGGACTTCTGAAGAGCCAGAAAAGCCTCAAACTAAGCGAAGGCTCTCTTCACCTTCTATGCACTGAGAACACCAAAAAACCCTGAGAAAAGTCAATGAAAATTGCCACAGGAAAATGCTGTTGGCAGCAAACTGAAGCCATTACGCTGTACTCGGGCACGTTGCACCCAACGTAATTTGTTTCGACACAAGCAAAGTGGATTCAAACCAAGGGGAAGATCAAGGGCAGATTTTATTGATGGGAGACTGTGGCTCTAGTGTGTGCAACACCACCACTTAAGGAATAAAACCCAAACAAACCAAGTGGGCACTTTGCAATCATAATGGCTATATCCCTCATTCAGAAATTAATTAGTCTTTAAATCCGATTTCAAACGCTGAGGCTTTTAACCTTCAAACTGTGACTATGGTCTTTACTTAAATACTTTTAAATGACAATAATTTTTGGATTTTACAACTTTTACAGCCACAGTTCTAACGGAAGGGAAAGCAGTCTTCACCACTGTATAGAAAAAAGTGCCCGAGCCTTTGTTCTCTCGCTGTGCCGTGTCTGGGCAGAGCCCTTGGTGTTCCAAGTCTCTCTGAAGTGACAGAACACATCTAGACCGGAGCTGGAGGGGTTTATTCTCACTCGTTCCTCGCAAAGAAGAAACAGCCTTTGGGCCTTCCTAGGTGCAGGGGGCAGTATTTAATAGTTTTCTATCAACATGATCTCCAAAATAATGGTAGATAATAAATCTGAAAGCAGTTCAAACTAACTTATCTGCCAGTACCTTCGTGCTAAACAACAAAGGCAATAATAAAAGCACTCCACTAGTCACACACTATGAAATATGGGGAAAAGAGCTGATCAGTAGGTTGCCTCCTAAGATAGTCAAAACAAAACACTTGTTATTGATCTATTTTATTCTCAGGTACTTTTTAAACTTTTTTTTAACCTGACACAGAGAGCATGGACATGCCAAAAAGCTCTTACTGAGGTCTGTTTTTAACATCTGCTCCCATGCACCAGGAATTCTTTCTTTCCTGGCCTATTTCTACTGATTAAATACTTGAGGCTGTCAGGGCTACCCCTCCACCCTCGCCCCTGAAACTAACAAATATATTTTGATATTATTTCAGCCACTTAATATCTGCAGAATTCTCATGGTCTTGCTGTCTAACATGGTCCAATGTTGCTATGTTTTCTTTTTTCCTCAATACACTGAGAGAATTTGACCTCTGCCTTTAGTATCTCAGCGTTAACTAAATGTTAACCTAGTCCCTTACCTCTGCTGCAGAACCTCTGACCTGTCCTTTTTATACCTTTAAAAAATGTCTGAACATAATGTAATCATAATCTTTAAGTCTCAAAAGCCTTCAGTCTGTGTTACAGTCACTCCCAATCGCATTTGAACTCGTTTTGTCTACACAAACTTAACAACAGTGCTATGTCAGCAGTTCTGCCTTATTTCTTGGAGCTCTGGGACTTACTTGGTTTATAAATAGGAACTCTTTATAGCTTTGAAAATGCTGCTTTGGAGAGGCACGTCTTGGCTATGTTTGTCCAACACCCTCCTCTCCACCCTTTTTTCTGTCTCTGGCACTTCGGTAAAATCCATCATGAATTAGGAAAGCTGGTTGGATAGGAATAAGAAAGCTCTGTGTACAAAACTGTGCTCAGTTTCCAGTAAATCTATTACACGGATCAATAAAGCTGAAGTTTGTTTTATTTAAAAAAGACTGAACCTATCCTCAGCTGGCATCAACTTTTTTCATAACTCAGAATCTAAATACAAAACGTAGGGAACCAAGTCACATCAGAGTCTGGTCTTATTCTTCTAAATATTTCAAAATAATGAAATAACTAAGGTCAAGTAAGGGATGAGCTGAAAAGAATATTTCTCCTCTTCATCCCCTTCCCAGTCACTTTAAATGTCTCTAAACTTGAAAGAACTTCGTCTTGCAAATCATTCAGTGTAAGCAATTGGGTGATTTGGAAAGGAGTCTGTGTGTTACTCTTTCTAGAAGTGTACTGTTTTCTACTTTTTTAAGTGACTTCCTCCTAGAATCTGCTTAGTTCATGATCTCAGCAAGAACATAAACGAATTTCAGGACAATGGCAATTCATTGTATAAGCTTTCTGCTGGTATTTTCAGCACCTGAGAGTAAGAAACCCGTTCACATACATCTTGTGGTTTGCTTTATGGAGCATTTTGATTGCTCATTTTGCAAGACAAAGATATAATACTTTGAAAGAATATTATTGAAAGAATAATACTTTGAAAAAAGAGTTTGCAAAACAGTGACTTTGACACTGGTACTTCCCAACATTTTAGCAGCGCAACTATTCCTGCAAAGAGGAAGGACTTGTTCCTCTGGGCAGCCTCACCAGGGTGAGTGCACAGACTGATGCTCACCAAGCCCTCCTTTCACTTAGCCAAGCACACAGAAAACAGAGAATTAAAACCAGCACTTAACACAACATGGACAGTGACTTTTTGTCACATATTTAAAAGAGATGACCATTGTCTGCTGGTCACAACGGGTCAGGTGTCACCAGGTGCACTGAAACAAGCCCACAGTGCAGCTAAGACAAGACTTCATTGCTGGAGCAGCCATCACTTACTCCTCTGACTTATTTTGTCAAGTAGTGTTGGGAGGAATGGTTCCCCATCAGATTTTAAAGATCAATATGAACAAGTTTGGCCTGTAATTGCACAAATAAATATCTTAGTATAGCTTTCTAAGTTACTATGATGTCAGCTTAGTTAAATTTATGTACATAAAAGCAATGCCAGAGACACATCTGAGAGAGTGGAAACTAAATAAAGCAAGTTTTCCTCTATTTGTCTACAAGAAATTAGAGTTACAGCACTATTAATCCACAGTAATGCTTCACTTGAACAGGTCTGTTCTATCTAACACTGATGTATTGCCATTCAGAAACTTATGTAGTTTATATTTTATTTTTTATTCACATTACTAAAACAGGTTTTAGTCAAGATTAACTCATAATTATGTGTCTAAGCACGTGCACTATAAAACGTAGCGAGAAATATTATTCCACCTAAAAGAGCAACTATTTTTAGCAAATTATGTTGTAAAAAAACAATTTGGACAAATACCACCAAGAGTTCACTCTGTATGATGCTATAAAAGAAACACTTTTCAGGCAAGTGTTAAGCACATATTTACTTTACTCGTCCTTTCTATTGAACCCAACAGGAATTAAGTTCCAGGTAAAAGGTTTCTTCATGTGCCTGTCTGAATAAAAAAATCTACATCAATAGGCAATGTACTATTTTCTAACTATTTTCTAACTATTTTAAGGAGTTTGAGGATATTAAAAAAAAAATACACGGCAAAGAAAAAATTTAATAAAGAACTGGTTGGAGTTTCTTGGACTGCGTTTAACTTGTTCATATTTTTGATGTGAATTTACTGCTCATGAGAGGTGGCAGGTTGAGAACCCTCAGGCTGAAGTTCTCTGCACAGCCACAGGCACACAGGGCATCAGCAGCACCACTGGCAAACTTCCCCTTAAAAAAACGCATTTCTTCTCTCAAGCTGATCAGAGTTTACACACTGCTAAAGAATTGTGGGGGTTGTTTCTTTAGATTTTATTTTCCCATTCCAGGAAAAAGAAGCATAAGGATTTTATTATTTGCAATGCATACCTGAGTCACCTTAAGAGTTCTCCTGAAAGCAGTACCTTTCTGTTTAACTAAATCAATACTTAATGAACAATTAAGGAAAGAATTACTTAAGGAAAAAACAAGTTCTTTTTAAAACCCCACCAAATAAGCCCCCAGCCTTATGCACCCCAGCTTTGTGCAGAGTCTTCATTTTTGCCAGGGCCCTGCTTTACACCTGCCTAACATTTAACCAAGGGGTTTATTACCTCTAGTTTGGTACTGCACAAAGAATTTCAGCAAGACCATGGCTCCCTTTTCCTAAGTATTGTACCAACACGCTTGTACACACTCTCTGATTATCTATACTCAGTTTTAAACATTCAGTTTTATTACCTTAATTTCAACATTTGAGGTCAGGCACAGAAGCATTTAATGGATCAGAGCTTAAAACACTTTTCACATGCAGCATTTAAAGGAAAATGTAGGTTATTGGTGCTATGGGTAAGTTTTGCCTTGAAGTTAGAACTAATATCTGAAATTTCCTAATATTTAAGGACATTCTGTGATGCATCTCACTACAGAAACTGAAGCCAGCTGTGAATTGCAAACAGAAATAAAATCCACGTGTATCAAAGCACAGAACACATTAGGGGTGATTTGCCTCTTCATCTCAAGAGTTGGCAGCTTGGGGAAACCTCAGACATCATCCAGAATCAAAAAGCTGTGAGGAACTCCTGCAGGTTGTTTGGCTCAGCTCCCTCGCAACCACTTTGGGCAGCCTGTGCTGGAATCTCAAGAGGAAAAACCTAGGGAGGAACATGAATTACTTGATATATTTGCCCATGGTAGCCAAACAAGAGGGCTGACAAGCCACAGGGAAATCAGTGCAGTCCATTTTACACTGTAGCATTCAGGAGACTAAATCTAGACGTTCAAATACGTTATCATAGAGAACCCGTAAAAACTGAAAATTCAGTTCTGTGACCTAAGCATGAATTCAGGCTTCCTAGAAGGGACTGAGGGCAACCTGCACATACCTGTGCTGGGGGTTTAAGAGGCTGTTGGTGCAGCCGGCTCCGTACAAACCAGCTGAGAAGTACAAGCATTACTGCTTGCAAGTGCAGAGCAGCAGCTGGTGGGGTGTTGGTGCTGAGCAGGAGCCACACGAAGGGCCCCACAAAGGTTTGTTAGCCTGAGTACGGTCACAGCTGGGCTGGTCAAGCACACAGTGCAGCCTGTGGGGCTGGCTTTAGGACCTGGGCATTGTATTCACTGGGGGAGAAGGACACTCCAAGGCGTTCGAAAACCAAGCCATCTGAGAGATACAAAATGGGTTTAGGTGCCTGCCTTTAGAGATCTGTGTTTAAAATGGGAGGGTTTAACATACACAGACAAGCAGTCCTCAGGCTAAAAACAACAGATTAAAAAATAATCCTTTAGAATAGAAGTGCTCCAGCAGACCACACTGCAAACCTCTAATGCGTTATCCCAATTTGTTGCTGTTGCTTTTGTTTGTTTTAATTGCATGTACAGAATCAAGGGAGGGCTTGGATACTGTCTACCATGACACCAGGAGGAATTTTGTCTTCTACTTTTTGCTGGATTAAAATACTTCTGCTTGTGCCTCTGGAGGCAGCCTAATACAACTACAGAACCTTTCTTTCAATAACAGGAGTAGCACTTCAAATTGAAAATCGTAACTTTCCATCTGATCAAATCAATTTCCAAATGTCAGTTTATTTTACCTTAAAAAGTGGTATTTAAAGTTTTAAGCAAACATGGGCTCATGAGTTTCTGCAAAAAACAACATGAAAGTTCTTTCTTCCTGCACAAAATAAATGATTTCAAGGATTCTAAACAAAAAATATGCTTAGTAGGTCTTATAGTCAGGATACATCTTCATATGCAAAATACATTATTGGTTGGAGACCAGTAAGTACTATTTTTGTTTTTTTTTTAGAAAAGTCGGCATTTTAAAGTAGCATTACTACTTAGCCCAGTTTGGTGTTAATCTTAGTATTCCAACATTTAAAAGGCTATCAGATCTTCTGACATCTTAATACAAATACAGTCTGTGGTTGTGACAGCATTCCGCATAGATATATTTTGCCATGATATTTCAGATAACCCCGAGTGTGTTCCCCTAAACGCATTAAAACCCTCCACAGTTTCTCTCCGCAGATTCCCCAGGGAGCAGGGTAGATTAGGAAGCAGGCTTCCTCAGGATAGCACTGATGTTTATCTGGAACCTTATTTCTTCAGGGTTTCAGCAGCTGTCTGAATTTCTAAAGGCGTCCTATCAACAGTTTGTTGTATTTTTTGACACACCAGTGGAGACTGTACATTAGATCTGTAAGAGTTTAGCTGCACAGCAAAGGGAATATTTTGCTGCATCCACACCCTTTCCTCAGTGTCCACTCGGTCCTGCTGACCCGGTGGGAGTTCCACCACCTCATTTGCTCAGCACACCCACTAAGGTGATCTTGGCTCTTGCCAGTGAAGGGAACAGGCTTTGTAAGCCAAAGGTACAGGAGACAGGGACTCAGACATCACACCAGGCAAGCTAAGGCATCGTGGAATTAACAAAAAGGCTCACAGGAGATGCCAGGAGAAAAGTCAGAGTCAAAAGAGGAAAGCTGAAATAAATAAAAACATATTTTAAAAGGTGTTTCTAGTAATAAATTACCTGGAGAGCTAAGAGCAGCCAGTAGATATGACACAAGTCACCTTGCAGGCACTGCTAAGGAGACAGCAAGACACCAGGGAAAAACCTTCCACATAGGACAGGGCAGGGAATCCTTAGATGGAAACAACATTCCCAACAGACTAAGGGCCTTGCTGTAAACACTAGCCAAAGCTTTTGCACTGATTATTACATCATGTTTACACAGCTCTGCACAGTATGGGATATTGTAGTAGCAGCCCAGCAACAACAAATGGCAGGGCACAGACCACTGTAATCACATTTCACATTTTTGAATGTTCCCATAACTACAAATCAGGATAATGTCATATGAACTAATTTGTTTTAATAAGACAATGTAACTCAATAGAAGTACTTAGGGAGAATTAAAAAAAAAAATAAAAGAAATCCAGGCCCATAAGCCCATTAACCTAACAAATCTTTCCATGATGTAAGTTTCCACTTAAGGTCTTATGGAGTGATCACAAGAAAAAAGGAAAACAGAATTAAATATCAAACTTGAGAACTCAAGAACTATTTCCTATTTATATTATATTTCCTACTAATATTTCATTTAAAGCCATGGGAGTGAGTTGCCTCTTGGGGAAAAAGCAGTGAGCTTTCAAAAGCAAATAATTCTTGCCTGTCCTACAGAGTGGGTGTGTGCTAGAATGACTCCTTTCACCTCCAGTTGCCATCCACACATCATGTTACTCCAAGAGGGAAGCCCCAAGCCCTGGCTACTCTAAAGGCTGGTGTGTGAGCAGCTGGAAGGCATTAGGGAAGGAGGTAAGGCTTGCAATGTCCCCTGGGTGAGCTAAGCAGAAACAGCAGGTCAGGATGGACAGAAGCTGTGAGCAGGTGGCTCCTGTGTAACCTCAGCTGGGGACAGTGGGACATGATTGTCCTGAATCTACCTGGGCACTGAATGTTACTGCAGCCCTGTCTGATGGTTGGTGTTTCCAAAAGCACTCAGGAGCATTACCACAACTCACACAGCTTGGAAAAGTTAATTATCCAACTCGCTTCTGCCTCCTTTCACAATGGATTTTGGCTCAATACTACAGCAAAGTAGCCCGAAATGCTGAGATCTTGATTTCCCCAGCAAGCTAAATCCATTGTGCTGTACCAACTTCCTTCCTTCAGTACCAAGGGGGAGCATGTGCATTCTCTTTGTGGGACTCAAGAGAATGTACTGCTCAAACACAGAGTTCTTCTCCAGCACCCAGAGAAACACAAAGTTCATTTGAAAGTTAACTCACTGGAATCCTGATTATTTCATCTCAAAAAGGAACAGAATAATCAGCAGAAGAAAAAAAAAGCGGTTTAAAGCCAGTAAACAGATAAATTACACTCCTTACCAAAAATCATTATTCATAGTGAAAGCAATGTAATCACTTAATATCTTTTCAGTAATAAAAATAATAAAAAGCAGATGTCATGCATAATACAGTCTAAGTTTAATTAAAACTGAAAGAAAACCAACAAAAAATCAGAAATACATAATTACTTTCAACTGACACAGCAGCCACTTGATTCAGGGCTACATGTGCTGCAATAAAGCAAAACCTGCTTTCATTTATGACTGCCACTCCACAGAAGTTCACTGAGCCTGAAGAGCCAAGCACAGAATATCATTTGGAGGTCACGCACAGAGAGTCTGCACTTGACCTTTCCTATTAGTATTGGGGTTTAAACTCATAATTACCTTCACACTTTCTCCTTCGTCACCCTGACTTGGACATCCTCAAGAACAAGACAATGAGACTGGTGAGAGCTGATACCAAGTTCTGCTGGAGTAATCAAATTTCAGGAGGCTTCACTTAGAGGTGCTCAGCCTCTGCCACTAGTGAGTACCATGTGAGTCTCAATGTTTTCAGCAGATGTCAGCACTTCCTTATTATCCCTATAGGGTACATTTGCATTGTGCTTAGTGTGACACATGTACCTGATCTATGCCTGAGTTAGGAAGAGAAACAGTATTATATGTGGAACCGTGCCTGGTGTGTACTCATTAGGCAAACAGAGAGGCAGCATTAATGTAGAAACCAAAACGAGCATTATGCCAAAACAAAGATATATTTCCTACATTAAATGCCTCAGTGGATTGACGTATGGAGGGAAACCTCATGACCTATCAATATTAGAATCTCAGACTACAAGAGTGGAGGTAGGAGAGGTGATCAGAATTCTCTAGTTGCTAGGCATTTTATGGAAAGAGGCCACATTCACTCATCTTATTAAAATTCATGAAAATTGAAAATATCCAAAAGCCCAGGAGGGGTGGGGTCAGAAAATCTATTTCACAGAACTGAAAGCTTACTCTAAATTCACCTTGAAAGCACTTTCCCCATCACAGACTTCCTTAGAGCCTTTTGATTCCCCTCCTACTTAGCAGGTAATTATAGAACTTCTTTTCCTCCCTGACTAGCACATACAGAAGAGGTTCACTTCAGCCTTTTATGCAGATTGCAATGGTTTGTTCCTAACTAGATCTTTATTGCAAATTATTTCTTCTTTGCTCTCTCCAATTCATCTAGTTAGCTTTATCTTTATTTCCTTTTGTTTCCCATATCTTGTCCTCTGTGCCATTTGCTATCATAACTACTTTAGTATTAAATATTTTTGAACTCTGCACTTCTCTTTTGCTCTTTTTCTTTGCTTTTGCCTTTAAATTTAGAGTTGTCAGAAAACCATGACACTTGGGCACAGGGATGATGGAAGAGGGACATTAAACAAAGGCTACGTAGCATATTTCTCTTGTGGGTAAATTTCTTAAAAGGCTCAAATCCAAAAGAAAAGGATAAATTCCTTTTAGAAGGATTTCCAAGGACACCAGAATCATGTGAGATTTTTAAGATCACCACAGCCACTTCAGTCAGGAAGAATGTGACTTTAGGAGTTCAAATTACCAAGGAAGGATGCTTGGCTGATTTGGCCTGATCTCTCTCTCAGTTCCTGCTCTTGTCATGTCTTGTACAAACCAACACTAAGAGGAAGATGGGATGGGAAATGCTGCACCACCCCATTTCCACCTCAGGGAAGTCTCTCTCCTTGGAACACTACTGTAGTACAGTGGTACAACAGTTCTCCATGCTCAGGCACCTCCCCTATCTTGAGAACGTATTGAGGTTAAGATTTATCAATAAATAACAAACACATCATTTCCAAGAAGAAACCAAAGCTTAGGCATCATTTAACCACTGAAACAATGCTGGTTTAGGCAAGTTAGAAGTGGAGTCAAGACCACTGTTTAGTTTTGTTTGTTTTTTTAGCTAGTAGCTCACCTTTATTCATAAAAAGCAAGCTGGTAAGCACTTGTTTTCTTAAAAAACCCACTACTTTTCTCCTATTGGGTAAAATTTGTAGGACACAAACACAGCATTACTGCAGCAAACAGCTTGCTGGGGTATATCCCAAAGATCCAACATCCCCAAGAGAAGTAGCAGAGCTGCAAGGCTCACCACACACTGTTGCCAGTGATGTTAATGGTCAATAACACTCCAATAGCATTCCCCCCGAATCCACCAAGCATATGTAATTGCTAATAAAGAGAAGGAAACGTTCTTTCCTTATGAAACTGTCAGTATTTTTGTATTAAGTGATGATATAGACTATATATATAGTAATATATAAAGACTTGCTACAGAGCTCTCACTCAGAAAGCTGGTCTGCTTTGGAAACAATCAATCACAGCTATGACTAAATCAACCAGACTACGAGTCACAAAAAGATTTTCCCTTCAAGGTGTTAAGAACACATTTTAATTCAGCCTGTTCTGCTGTATACATCATTCACTCAGCCAGCTGCAGAGCCCTCTCTCATTTCTTTTTTCAATAGCATTTGTGGAAGTTTTTCTACATTTAAGATAGTATAAACACTAAATGTTGTACCTAAGTGGGCTTAAAAGAGAAACTTCTTATATTTATAAAGCTTAAGAACGCGTTCTCCCCTACCCTTATGAAAACCATCCACACCACCAAATTCCATGGAATCTGAAGCAGCACCCAATGTTTTTCTCTTCCATCTTGTCCATCTCCCCAGCTTTAAATTCTCCCTCTTTCAGAATTCTATCTGGCACACAGAGGAGGTTTTTTCAATAAATCAATACTGTAATAAAAAATGACTCCCTCTATGTACTCCACATATTAACTGAGTTTCTCTTACACCGATAAAATCATTCACCTTATGCTCTATATTTGACATCCATTTTTATAACAGGCCTTAGTAAAGGAAACACCTGGCAAAAACGTGACTCTAAAACAACACAACATTAAATCTTGTCTGCTTGGACATAATAGCTAATCAACTTAATTCGGTTTCAGAAAGAATGGTAGCATTTTGCTGTTTTCAGAGTATACTTTTAAAAGGGAATATCATCCAAAAGAAATGCTATGAGGAGAGGCACGTTAGGTAATAGCTATCATTTTTTTGTCAGCAAAATAGAAAGCTACTGTTTTCAGCAAGAACGAAATTAGCAGTTTATCCATGAAAAATGTAAAAAACAAACCCAAATTATATGCTTTCTCCTGAAATTATTATAGCATAAATATCCCTTGTCGTGGTTTAACCCCAGCTAAGCACAACACAGCTGCTCCCTCCCTGCCCACACTGGGATGGGGGAGAGACTGGGCAGCAAAGCAATGAAGGAATTCACTCCCCACTTCCCATGGGCAGGCAGGTGTTCAGCCAGCCCAGCACATGGAGTGGTGACTCGGAAGGCAAATGCCACCACTCCAAACATCCCCTTTCCTTCTTCCCCCTCTATTCCGTGCTGTTCCCAGCACCAATCCAAAACACAGCCCCATGCTAGCTGCTGTGAAGAGAATTATCTCTCTCCCAGCCACAACCAGCACATCGCTATAGCACCTCTATGGCAAACAATGCAGACATGATAAACTGTTCTCCAGCACGTGTCCACACAAAGAACAAGTTACCCCTGAAATGTTATGCTCAACAGCAGAATTTTCAAACCCTTTTTTGTGTGTCACTCCATGAAATTAGTGAAAAGAAAAGGCAAAGCATAAGAGACTCCTTGAGCAGTGCCAACAAGCCAAACCTATCTGCATGTTCTGCCAGATACCACCATCCCAAAACGGGCTTTGCTAATGTGGGGACAGCCCTCCTGAGAGCAGCTGCCACCTGAATCAGCATGTTCTGAGCACAGCTCTGTCTGTCACCACAAAAGCAGTGCTGAATGAGTTGCAGAGTTGCTCACCACAGTCAGTAACCCCATCAGAGCACACACTGCCCTGTCACACCAGCACTTACCCAGATGTTTCCATCCTGGTGGTATGGTTTCCAGTTCCTCCCCGTGTCGCTGTAGAGCAGCCGATACTGGGTGACCCAGTCAGAGCTGCTGTACCTGCCCTGAGTGGCAATGGCACTGATCTGCTTCCTGCTCCCAAAATCCACCTGCAGCCACTGGTAATGGTCACTGTCTGATGGAGACCAACCTCCTGCACCTGTTGGGGTGACACACAACAGTCATTTAGATCTCACACAGTCCCTTTGAATTAACTCATTGTGAAGGTGCTCGTTACTGGAATGCAGCCCAGCTGAGAGGAACATAATACCAAAAACTATTGCAAAATGTACAAAAGAAATGATTGCACGTTTTTTAAAAATGCAGAGCAATCTTTAGCACAGGCTTTAAGAACATTATCTCTGTTGCCTTACTCATGTTTTGATATAATTATAATGATTTAAGGGGAGGCCTGCTAACCAATCAATGCCTTTATAATGCCTTAATTACAGTTTCTCAGTTTTTGCCAAATTATAACTGTTCAAGTGTTGACCAGTCTGCCACGAAGCCCTTTGTCAGAGTAGGTTGGCACAAATCAATAACAATCGTTGGCTTTTGCATGCCTTTTCAACAGCATTGCAGGTTAAAGAGCTAATACAGCTAAAATGTGAGGGAGTAAGAGCAAGGGCTGTGCTTCCCTGGTTTCACTGGGCTGCACAAACTGCAAGATCCACCAGAACTGAGAAAGGAGCAGGCTCTGCAGGGCCAGCTGCACTTTGGATGTGCTGGCTGTACAAGCTGTCCCAGATTCCACTGGCAGATGCCTTACAGAAGTGTTATTGCTCTTTATGGGTCTATGAATTAACTTGACAGTAACACTATTAACAATATTCTTCTCAGCCACTAGACTACATTAAGCTCTTCTGAATACAGGAGGCCAGTGATGCACAGATAAGCGTAGTATTGAGACATTAGGGCAATTTCTTATTCATCTGAAATAAAAATATTAAAGGGAAAACTGTGGTAAGATTCTTCAGAGAATAATAAAATTTCTAAGATAGACATTGGAATTAAATATATACCATAAGGATAAGGATTAGGAAATACATGAAATAATAAACTCCCTATTTATCATTACAAAGTGGAGCATCATTCTCTTTATAATCACACAGACATTAATACACAGAAAACAAAACATTTACAGACTTGATGTGATTTACAGGGTTTTGGTGTTTTTTTGCTTTTAACTTTGAACCAGATAAATGTCCTGGCACAACATCAAATGACACTGTGTAGTCCACGGGCCAATTTTTGTTGGTCTCAGCTTCACTTCTAGACTTGAGCTGATGTCACAAAGCCAGCCCAGCCTGCCTGCCAAGCACACCACTCTTTGCCACGCTGCACCTGATGGACTGCCATCATTAGGCGGCAGCATTGCTCCAGTCTTGGGCTACCTGAAAACCTACCCAGCTGCCACAGGTCTGAACATCTGCAGGTCACGGGGCATTTGGATGCTGGGATAGCAACAGGATGAGCTGATGCCATAAGTGGCTGGCTTTCATTGTAATTAAAAGAGCAGCACTACACCAATGACATCTAATTTGTTATTTTTTTTTTTTAAGATTTACAGTAGATGCTTTCCCTCTGCACTACCCAGCAAATTAAACAGGATACTTTAGCTGCAGGAAACACTTAAACGCTTTTTAAAACAAACAAACCAACCCACAAAAACACCCTTACTGAAAAGCACCTGCTGGAAAAAGGATTCCCACGCGTTTCCACATTCAAACTAGCTCTATTTTTGCAGAATGCTACCTGATCATTTAAAATAAAAACCAGCTCCTTCATAAATGCTGCACAAGGAGATTGGATCAGTCACCTCTACACAGGTGTTGTAAGAGCAGGGATGATGTTTCCTCTCCCTACCCTAACACCCCCATCCAGCTGACACACCTGAGACTGACAGGACACAGAGGATAAGAAGCTGTGCCTGTACAGAAGCTATCTTTGTAAGAGACACTTTGGTGGCTACAGAAAAATATAAGGTTCAAATGGGAGCATTTTCAAAAATTATTATGAAGGACAAACCTAATAAATCAATCAATAAAATTTCCTTCAGCAATGCAATTGTTGAAAAAGGATGACCTACTATATTTGAAGAAGGCTAAAAGAGACATTATGCTTTTTGTACTTTTTATTTATGCAGATTTATATTAAACCAGGAGTTTTTGTTAAAGGTCTTTTTTAAATATGCTTAAGTATTACAGGATATAATTTCTTCATTTATCACATTGATATTACTGAGACAAGACTTTGGCCTTTTATAATAGAAAAACATATTCATTGTAACTTAGAACTAGGTTTCAAAAAGTCTTCATGCACAAATACATTGGAAAGTGTAGAAATTGAGCGCTAACTTTCCTTTTCTGTTCGTTTGGGGGTTTTGTTTGTTTTTGTTTGTGTTTTTTGTGGTTTTGGTTTTCATGTTAAGAGGCAGAAAGCATTTTTCACATCATGCTTAACAAAAGCTAGAGATATGTGACACAATAGTTACATCTGGGCCAGGAGATGAAAGCACTGGTATTGCAAGACAGCCTTGCCCTACAGCCATTTGCAATGAGACAGGACTTTTAGTCAATATTGCAAAGAGCTGCAAACAACATTATCCCATATCTCAGCCTCAGATGTGCCTCCTGGCTTTTCCAAGCAAGGAAATAAATAAACAGTGGAAAGGATGACAAAGAAATGTTGAATTCCAGCTAAATGTGCTGCTCAGCAGCCTGGCACAGTAAGGGGATGGTGAGGAGCCTGAGCAGCAGGGCAGAGCTCAGCCCTGCTCCACACACAGCCTCTGAGCATCAATTCAAAGCATCCTCTTCCCTCCTATTCAGCAGGCTGTGCGAGCTCAGAGGGCACTACTTCGCTCATGTTGTACGGGTTGTTCATTTCCCACTGTGAAATCTTGCCAACACCCCAAATCCATCAGAGGGATTGCAGTGCCTTTGTGTCTCCCCCCACTCCAGGAAGGTAGAAAAACATCACAGCCCCAGAAATGTGCACATGCTCACAGCTCTGCATATCATTAAATATTCTGCAGAGTAAAACCCAGCCTCTCCACTGGAGCACAGACACTGGTTTGATACTGGACTGGGAAAGGAGGATTTACTGACCAATAACAGAGTTAACGTATTTTTAAAGGAGCGATGAATTTGTGAATCAAACTTGATTTCCACAATACGGTGTTTTGAAATACACTTAATTTTATGGCCAATGCCTTATGCCAGAACAATGAATTATCTTTAAGGAAACAGCAAAGTGACAGCACATTAGTAGTTTACAGTAGGTGTTACATTGTACTGGAACTGCAGTGGCGTATGAAAACTGTTGAATAATTGCTGTTCAGTATTATTATTCACACTTTGGTGTAAACTGTTCATTTTTAATGGTTACAGGCTATATTCTGAATTTTATTGCATTCATTATTTGCACTTTTTATTAGGGCAGAAGAAAAAGGCACTGGATACATGTTTTTTCATATGATGCTCCCCTTATTTCACGTACTGCCTTTTAATGACAAATGCCACAGTATACTGTGAAATCAATGTGAGCTACAAATTGCAACTCAAAAAACGTTTTAAAGATATTAAACAGATGTATATAATACAGTTTACTTTCCTTAAAAAGTTGAGGAGCATTTATGGAGTCATTTGGTAGTAAAGGTGCAATAAATTTAATTGCAGACAGTATGTGCTTCCTATATTTATTTTTATGCTATTTCAGAAGTTGATGTGATTAAAAATATTCACTCAGTAGCCAAGAGAATTGTTGCAGCGAGATTAGCCAAGAGAGTCAGTGGATAATCTTATTTCCTCCTGCAGACTGACCAAGCTACCAAAAGCATACTTGAATGTCGTCTTAGAAGACAAAACTATATTCAGAAAGCTAAGACCTTACAAAAGTTATTTTTTTAATGATTTTTCACCAAAAAAAGACAATTGCTAACGAACGGTATTATCCTCATTACAAGAGTTGAATTTAAAAGATTTCTTTTTTTACCCCCAATTATGAAAACTCCAATGCATTTCATGTTTTTGTTGGATTTTATCCCACAGATTCATTCTGTGGAACAGAAAACAACATGAGAACAGAGTCTATCTCTGACTGACACATGTAAAAGATAGCACTTGACATATTTGTAGTATAAAGGATGCAAGTCAACACGGGCCTATTTTTTCCAACTTTCCTGTATCGTTTCTTCCTTTTCCTAAGTCACGTGTCTCAGCTCCCTGTTCAAAGCCGAGGAAGCCACCTCCCATCTATGCACACCAGGCAGTCTGTGTGATCCCTTAGCCTTACTTTCTTACCATTCCCCCCCTGAACTGGCCATAAAGAGCAAAGCTGGGAGGGGCAGACAGATTTCAGACCATTGTCTGAACTGGCACAGGCTACTGAGTCCACAGACCTGTAAGAAGGGGGACACTGATGGGTTCTTTTTGAAAATGTCTTTCCATTTCAGTCAGAAATCTTTCTCTTGAAAGTTCTGCACTTTAATCTTCATTCATGACTGAAACTGGAAAGATTAATTTTCACTAGGAGAATCCATTCTTGTTTTAGTCATACCTGTTCATCATTCCCTACTTCAAATGATAAAATGAAAAGTACCAGTACTACAGTAAGGCTAGGATTCTGCTCTTCAAATCAGCAACAAAAAGGTTTCAATGAGATGAATTAAAGAAGGAGAGGATCCTTACTCAGAAGCTTCATTGGAAAATAAATTATAAAAAACTATAGACATAAGATGTAGGTTTTGTGGTAGTTATAGCTCGGGGGATTACTTTAATCATAGAATATTTCTATAGCCTTTCAGCAAGGAAATAAAATATGCCTTTGTAAATACCTAATAATAGCCTAAGACATTCTTAGAGCTCGAGTCTGCTTATTTGTATGGGAAAAACACACCAAAATCTTTCAATGAGAAGTAACACTTTCTAGGTCACTGCAATAGCATGAGATCAATACCGTTGGATACCTTGCTATTTGCCAAGACACTGCTTGTCATTCTGCTACATAAAAGATAAATCAAGACCAAAAGGAAATCTTTGAAATACTGAGATCATTCATTTGCTACACTTCAGAGGAAATATGGGCAGCCATTTTCTACAGCATCCTAGAAAACAATATGAGACCCAAACTCCCAAACCGCACAAATCTGCTTGCACTGTTTGCCACCATCACACTTAAGCAGGACATCAATGGCAGTTTTCATTTTTGCCCTGTCCTCCTCTGTCCATTTTATTGTACATGGCAGATAAAGACTTTACCTGGAGCAAATAACATTCTTCCAGCTTGGGGCCCCCAACACAGGAGGGGTGTGAACGTGTTGGAGCAAGTGCAGAGGAAACCCACGGATGCTCGGAGGGCTGGAGCCCCTCTCCCACGAGGACAGGCTGAGTGCAGTGGGATTGTCCAGCCTGGAGAAGGGAAGCTTTGAGGTGACCTGACTGTGGCCTTCCAGTGCCTGAAGGGAGCCCACAAGGAAGATGCAGAGAGACTTTCCAAGGGCCTGGAGTGACAGGAAAAGGGGGAATGGCTTCAGACTGAAAACGGGCAGGTTTAGATTAGATGTTAGGAGGAAATTTTGTACCGTGGGGGTGGCTGCCCAGAGATGTTGTGGATGTCCCGTCCCTGGCAGTGTCCAAGGCCAGGCTGAACAGGGCTTTCCAGTAAAGTAAAAGGTGTTGAAACTAGATGATATTTAAGGTCTCTTCCAATCCAAATCATTCTATGAGTCTATGACTAATATAGCATTGAGTGTACCTGGTCACACTGAGAAAAGTGATGCATGTACAGAAGTCTTAGATGATGAAAGACCTTGCACTTCAAGCAGCTTCCAGTCCTCATACAGGGCTTCACTTCTAATTGAAACCATCTTTGCCTGGTATTGGTATGGACAAGCATTTATTTCCTTATCATAAACAGCATGCAGCGGTTTATTTCTTGTATCCATCTGTTGTTCTGACTAAATAGGAATTTATAATCCAGTCCCTGTTTTCAGGGTAGGGATTTACTCTTGCATGTTTGAAGGGCTGTTCTTCACAGCACATAACAGCAGTGAAGCCTTTGCAAACAAGACCATACGTAACACTAATGGTAGGCAAATAATGAACACACTGTTTCAGAAGAAGCAACAAATACTGAGAAAACAGCAGCATGATTATAGTCAGCCTCTATTTAAAATTACCTCTATTTGTAAAAGTTAAATATCACCGGAAAGAAAACAGAAACGATGACTAGATATCTACTTCTCTAGAATTCACTATTAGAGTTTACCCCAAACCAGACCATATTTGCCAAAAGCTGGCAAATTAGATCCAACCCACAGCCTACCTCCCCATGAGTTTCAACAGCAGCTTTCTAGAGATGCAGCAGCAACTGGGGTCCAGTAAGCCTTGAAGCTCTAATTTCCCTGTAAAATACCTCTAATAAAACTCATTTTGCAGGAGTAGGAGAAGAGTGGAAAGCTCCACTACCATTCATTCCTGCACTGAGCCTTCCTTCAGAGCAGCTGAAAGGTCCGAGTCTGTGGAGAGGTCAGCATCAGCTTTGCTCTTGACTGAAGCAGCAACACCAGCCCGCCCAGTGTCCATCACACGGCCCTGGGAACAGACCTACTCATTTCTCATGGCACTTCACACCGTCTTCCCTTGCTGTGGCTTCAACTCTCTGATCAAGGACATGTTTCTTGTCTCTAAACTATGTAAAACCTTTTTCTTTTTGTCTTTTTTTGTGGGGGGGAGTAAGGATTAGCCTTTACTCATATAGCATATATGTTTTGGACATCGTTAGACTAATTTTAGAAAGCTTTCCTTCCGCTAAAAAATAGACTATGTGTGTGCATAACGAAAACCCCTAGTCATATTTCTTTAAATTATTTCTTTTTCATTTAAAAACATGAAAGTTAAAAGTAGAAATAACCCAAGGGATAACAGTAGTTATCAGGATACAGTCCACACAGATCTTTTTAAAAGAACATTAAAATCACTATATTATTTTTTAAATCCCTGTAGATCTTTCTTACAGTAAATGCAATTAAAATAAATCCCTTGATGTAGTGTCTGCTTCTTAATACCCACTGCTTCCTAGTATATCTTAACTGAGCACAAACCACATCTGAGGGAATGAAGGAACGAGCAATCAATCTGCCCTAAGGAACAGTGGTGACATCCAACAATAAAAATGATGCAAAAGAGATCTCACTGTTGTCATTCACAGTTGTCAAACCCAAAAACAGTCATAAGCCTGAGGAGTCCCATATCCCGAATCCACTGCTGAGGATCAAACGCTTTCTGGCTTTGGTTATTTTAATGAACACATCACTTTAAACTATGCCTTTCCCATCTGTTCTGCTTTCTAATTACATATGCTAAAAGCAGCTCATTCACAACTGCATCCTAATGGAATCTTAAACAAAACTTGGAGAAGATGTAAGTATTCTGTGCACATCATCTGCATTCAAGGCATCAAGCAGCTGCTCCACCATGAGGTGATTCCTTGGTTCCAGAAAGAGCAAGTTGAGGCAGGGCACGGCATCACTGCCCCCTGGCACACAAACCTCTCCCATCCCAAACAAGTCCCATGGCATATGGGGGAAAAGGTGGAGAGTGTGGAGCTCTCCCTTTGCAGGTGCCTCGACACAGATCTGCCACGGCACGTTCATGCATTGCAGCACTGGGGCTTCCCTGACAGCTCGGCACATCCCTGGCAGGAGCTAGCACGTGTATGGCAGTGGGTGGCAGATGCTGCCTCTGCTGAGCACCCGAGCCCCCGGGAGCAGCGTCCAGTCCGAGATGTTAATGATGGTCCCATCAGGAACAGTGCACCTCGACTGACTGGGATTGAAGAGCGCTCACGCCACTGTAAAACCCAGACACAGGCTCGTTATGGCACTTCCTTGTAGCTGCTGGCATCCCTCCATAGTAGAGATGACAGAGGAAAAGGAATTAAGGTGTTCCAGCACCTGATTTATACCATTTCAATAGCAATAAGATGCCTAAGTACTTTAGTCACCTAAATCATCCTGTTTCCATTAGTGAAGCCCACAAGTTGATGGAAGGCAAAGCTGAAATTCTAAAAGTTATATTGTGATGTTCAATCCCATCTTGATTAATATTTTTTCCCTCAAATGATTGTACATGAAAGATGATTAAATGCCGTAATTCAGGCTTACATATCTTGTTCTGTGACAAATCTTCAGCGATAAAAGATAAAAGCTGAACCTCCTGTCTTGCAGAGACTTTCTGTGTGAGATCCTGTAGCAAATACAGTTTCTGCTGCAGTGTTCTGGTGACGTGCAGACAACACTGCAGTGAGATGTTCACTGTTAAATACAAGCTACATGATTATTTCATTACACTCATTATCTGTTTGCTGTGGTTTTAGCTCCCAATCTCCTGGGCTGTCCTAGCCCAGCAAGAGAAAACAAAAGCCTGGCCCCTCCTGTGACATACAGTGGCTCTGGAGTCCAGCTCCCCCAAGGATGGCCACGAGCCTGCTGCGACTGATGGCTGGAACAGCCCTTGGGCTCAGCTCCTGGACTGCTGCACAGCCCAGAGGCACTCTTCTTCTGTGCTACTTCTTTCTGTGTTTCTACCAGTCTGTTGTCATTTTTGTTGTTTGGTTGGGTTTGTTTGTTTGGGATTTTTACAAGGTTCTTCATTTCAAACTGGCAAGAAAAAAAAATCCATTCGAGAGAATACTCAGGTTGAAGATTTTCCCCTAGTGTTTCCTATCCAAGGTAAACCTGCTTCTCCTCTATATGCTTTTCCATCTGCTGAACATTTCAGACCTGAACTCCCATTTCACAGGGATTTCTGAGAAGCTGGGTTCAACTGTTCAAACCACTATGTGTTTTGATAATTCCCCACAAAAAAAAAAAAAAATTATAAGTAAAGCCAATGAATTTTCGTAAACAGGTTTTCATTTGTGAAAAAAATAAATGAGTCATTGCAAGTGCAAGTTTCTGAGCTATACTGTGCCCTTATTTGTGACCAAGTTGTATTGGCCCAACCCCAAGAAAAGGACCGGACTCTTCTGTGCCTGTCTCACTGATTAGCCACTGTTCCAAATGCTCCTGCCCGTCAGACCTTGCTCGAGATGCGACAGGAGCTCTGACACCATCAGTGCCACGCATAAATAAAAGCTCCTGGTGCTGCTCAGCTCATCTCAGCTTCCCTCTCCTGCAACAGCACGAGTACAGAACTGTGAAACACTGAGAGATTACTTTGGAAATCTAACAGACAGCTGATTCAAGGGGTTTGCAGCATATTCTGCTTTAGCAGAGCTAAAAGATCATTATTTTCTTCATTAATGCTTATATTGCAAGCAGTACCCAGATCCTTTTCCTTCCTCTCCATTACTATTAAAAAAAAAAAATCTATTTTTAAAAATTACTCATTACTGCATCCATTTTGATCATGAAAGCTCAATTAAGCCTTTTATTTTGCTAATAGCAAAACATCTATTGATATCATATGCAGAGTTTTAACATGTGAGGAGCAATTTTATTCTTTATTTTAATTTGCAAACTAATATGATCATTTTAAGATATGACTATACTACAGTAGAATTCAACTTTCTAGGGCAACAATTTGCCTGAAGTCTGTGATAAACTACTAATAAATAATGACAACTCCCTAACAAGTTTGTACCCCTTGGAGCCAAAACAAAGCACTGTCGAAAAAAATCATTCTAATCATGCGAGACTGTACTGGGGGGGG
>VWZF01007079.1:0-70706 GCA_013396755.1 Sclerurus mexicanus | reverse complement strand
GGGGGGGGGGAAAGCCAGAAGAAAAAGTTAGAAGTTGTAACACTAATAAAAGTGTCATGCTTTAGTCAGTTGCATCAAATGTTAATTTACTCAGGTGGGACTAACTAATCTGATACCTTTCAGACACCAGCCAGGGTATGAAATTCTGCTAGCATTTTTATTCAAGGTAAATTAATGAGAACGCAAAGTTCATTGAGCAGAGCATTTCAAAAATTGCACTATAATAAATGAAAAGCCCCAAATGCACACTCCAGCCCTTCTTTTTCAAATTCTAACCCAGAGAAAGGAGGAGCTCATGGACAAGCTCAGCTGTAGAGTAAGAAGACTCAAGTTTCAGGGTCTGGGGAGGGTTCGGACAGTATTTAAGTTCAGGTGTCCTGAATCCCCCCATTCCCTGGCCCCCTGAGCCCTCCAACACTGAGCACAGCAGGGCTCCCCCTCTGACATTCATCACTCTGCAGTCTCCACACTCCTCCCTCAAGCTGTTCAGGCTACCCATTGAAATACTTGTTCTGGAGGCAGTTTTTCCTGCACTGCTGAGAAGCAAAACCAACCTCTGCACGCCTAGACAGACTCAACATACCCCCTCCCAAAGACAGACACCCCAGCACCTGCAGCAGCCAGACCGCAGGCTGGACCCAAACAATTCCTGTGCACACAGAGCAGCAGTCAGCAGAGGAACAAACAGCCACAGCTACAAAAGGAGTGGCCAGGGCAGAAATCCTCTCACTTGGCAGCAGCACTGCCCAGGCAAGCCAAGACCCATGTGAGGATGAAACCAGCTTTAGTTGGTGTGTCCATAAGCCACTCCAGCACACCATTCTCCCCACTCAGACAACTGTGCAAATAAATAGCGCTCTGGAACTTTACGAGGAATGCTGTAGTGCTAAAGCTCATCATTTCTCCTGCTTCATCGTACATGCACAGCCCAAGGTTCTATCCCCATGGAGCAGCTGCTCTGCCCTCAGAGATCACATCATTCTCCTTTGGAATCAAATTCCTGGGTTTTCCTGCATGCTGAAACAAGCAAATCTTCCTGACAGTCTTCAAGGAACTTCCCATTGGCTGAGCCTTGCCAGGGAACCACGACTGCAGAGGAATTGTGCAGGAACACCCATGCAGCTCCATGAGAGCTTCCCCAGAACCTCCCCGCTCTCCTGATCCCTTTTATCCTGAGGAAAACCACTCAGCACAGACAGCTAGTCCTCCTCTCATGCCATGCCAGCTGCATGGATACCATTCCCACTGGGGCACAGGGGTTTCCTTACGGCACAAGCCCAGGGGATGAGGATGCAGCAAGGGCTCCTAAAGCAGAAATGACTGCTTCTGTAAAAACTGAATCCTGGGATTATTGGGCTATAAAAATATTGTGCTTTAAACAGACAAACCAAAATGGCTTAAGAATGCAAAGTGCAATATGATAATTATATGAATTACGGCTAGAAGAGAGGTTTAAATACACTTTTTTTAAAAAAAAATGAAAAAGAAAAAAATACCTGCTATTAATTGTGGGTTTAGAGGCATCTTATCCTATAATTTTAGTTTATGATCTGGCAGTGTTAATTAAGCATCATAAAAGCAGAGTCATTTAAAAGAGCTTATGAGGCTACTGCAATTTTTTTTCACTTGCATGTTTTATTACTATTATGTACTCTCTTCTTCCTTATTAGTAGAAACAACACATCATTTGGAGAAATAGAAAGTGTTATTTGCCATAATTTTATAAAGCAAATTTATCACAAGGATGACTCCAGTAAAAAAATGTATGTACATAAATATATTAATTTGATCTATCAAAATATAACCCTGCTGTTAGAAAGATATGACACTAGATGGCTAAGAAAGTATTTATAACAAGAAACTAAAAGTGTTAGCAATATTCTATTTATTTTTTTTCTACTGTAAAATAAAGGGAGTCAAGTTTATAATTTTTATCCTGGATTCCAGTTAAATATAGAAATTCTGTAAGCACATTTAAGCACATTTGTCTAACAATAGTCTCTGCTATAAGAGGTTTCATTAGGATACATTTTGAACGAGAGCTTCTTTATTTCTTTAAATTGTACCTACAGGTACCTACAATTTCTGTCCTGCTCCTGTGTTTTTTGGTTTCCAACCCTACACACCACTTTCCCATTCAAGTGTGGGGTTAATTATCCTTTGCTAGCCAGAATCCAGTGGAAGACCACAAAGCCAGGGAGCTGGAGCACCCATCGTGTGAAAGAGACCGAGGGAGCAGACCTTGTGCAGCCTGGCCAAGAGATGGCTTTGGGGCAGCCTCACCAGGGAGCTTCATCAGCTTCATCACCCAAGAGCAGGGCCAGGTTCTTTACTCAAGCCCATAGCAGGGAGAGGAGAGCCAATGGATCCACACTGAAACGGGAGGGGTCCTGCCTGCAAAGAATTCTCTTTTCCCCATGAGAACAGTTGGGAAGAGGACCATGCTGCCCAGAGAGAGTGCAGTCTCTGTCCTTGGTGGTTTTCCAGACCTGCTTGGTCAGAGCCCCGAGCAAGCTCATCTGATCCCAGAGCTGAACTCTGCCTTGAGGAGATGGACAGGGAAACCCCCTGAAGTTACTTGCAATGAGAACTATTATTACAAGAGTAGTTGATTACAAGAACAGCAGCTTGAAAAATACAAACAACTCCACCAAGTCAGCCTAGCTTTAATTAACTAAGGAGACAGCAAATAGAGTAAGAGCAACACAGCACATGACCTTCCACAGGCAAAGAGATAGAGAAATGTTTTGAGTGCAAATTAGCCATTAAGTTTGGGGTTTTGGTTTTTGTTTTTTGCTTATGTTGAGGTAATACTGTATAATCTGACTCTTTCACACAGGTTAAGGTATTTCACATTATTAAGATGATAAAAAGAAGGGCCTTACTCCCTAAATGCCTTCCTACTCTCCTTGACTCGCTGCTCACTCAGAACCTCCCATGTGCAGAGGCTCAAACCTTTGCTGAAATTCTGTGGCTAAATTTGGTAAGATAGGTAACACCTCTGCTCTTGCAGACAAGTCATTAATAGATTCTGATTTTACACACTTGTTTCTTTTATTCTTTAATTTTACTTTAAAAAAATCATTCTGTATTGTATAGTCAGCACTAGCAAGTGTTTTCTACATGTCAGGATAATACATTAACTTGCCATATGGCACTGATCTATACTCCATTATATCCCTTGATTATATGTTTTTTAAAAACTGTGATATTGGGAAATCTTACTCTCCTGAAAGTGGGTTTCTTTAACTTGCATAATTTTCTACCTGATGTTGTAAGGTCAACAACCTCCACCTTTTTTCTGAGTAGGTATTTTTGAGAAGAGTGGTCCCCCAAAAACAAGAAGAAAACCCACACAAAAAAACCCCACACAAAGACCCCAGAGATGGAGAACCATACAGTGCATTCCTTGAACTCATTCGTGAAGAAAAAGTAGAGAAGGGCACAAGAAGAGTCTCTTGTTTTGTAAAGCAAGTTATGTATTAATGCAACGGATTTGGAAAAGAAAGATTCAATATATTAAAAGCAACGTTGATCACAAAAGATTTGCCGATCATTTCACACTGGAGTAATTGAAATAGGAGTAGAAAATATTTCATCCTCCTTCAGTAGTCACTTGCTAGAATCACTGGACAAAAACCAGTGACAGAAGTAAGAGCTGGTTAACCTTCCTCTGTAACAGACGCAAGACCTTTCCCAACATTTTGCTACAAGCTCTAGGACTCTGAATATTGTGCCCACAGCTCATTATATGGGGCAGTGTCCGTATCTGCACAGTGACCGCAGAATGGACACGAGTGGGGTCAGACAGTGAGCTCAGCAATGTGAAAGATCACTCCCAAATCTGAAAGGCAGGAGAGCTGCAATTTAATAGTCTTCATCTAAGATCAGGAAAAAAGGTTTCATGCTTGATTCTTAACAGTCCAAGGACTGTGGGGGAGTGCTTTGGACAAAAGGTTCGTCAGGGGAGAAGGTTTCTACCCAATCCTGTTTACAGACTTTGAGAGTCTCTGTTCCATCTCTGCTGGCACTGTGCGTGTTTGGATCACCCAACACTTGAACATTCTGAGCTCTCATCAGAAAAGTCCTTAAATGCACAGTAACCTCAATAGTTTTGGCTGTCACTGTTTCTCCTGTGTTGCACCATTCTGCATGACGAGTGCATGTTGAAGGGCGGCATTGCCAGGCACCACGGCCAGGGATGTAAAGCAGCAGGTTATGTCATGTTTCCATCCCTGAGCTGCACTCCCCAGCTGCAGGATTACATGCCAGGCAGCACATGCCGTGTACACTATCATGCCAGACCTGAGATGACAAGTTCCTTCAGCACTGAGGCTGAGTTCTCAAGTGACAAACCTCAGGAATCAGGCGACTGCAAATTCTCCGTGTACATTCCAGTATTCCAACGACACTGCAGTTTTTAATCAGGCTGGTGATCACCGCATGCTGCCACAAACTTCAGAAGGCCTTTCCCAAAGCCACCAGGGTTTTAGTGTCACACAACCTTCTACAGCTTTCCTGGTGATCCCTCTCTGTATGAAGGGATGTCTCTTTGCATTAGCCATGCATTACTGTCCAAGGAATCTGTGGCCATGGAAACAACTGTGACAGAGGGTACCAGTGCTGCAATGGATTCAACATCTCTTTTTTGTCTGACATAAATTACCACACAGCATCAAATGCAAACAAGCCCCTCAAATCTCGCTTAGCAAAGCTCCTTTACAGGGGAACAAGCTTTGCCACAAAGCCAAAGTCCTCGAGCTCCTCCCACAGAGGAGGGAAATTACTTTTGGTACCCACAGCCTGCAAGTGTGTTTTCACATTTCCCCCCTTCCCTCCTATCCAAACTTTATTGTGCTATTAAACTCAACTTCAGACAATTCCAGAGATTTTAACTGGCCATGCCAAACCACCAAGAGAGACTAAAAAATTGCATGATAATTCTTTTTACAGGGGGATAATTGTTATAAAAGTTTAGCTTTATCATTTAGAGTTTACCTTGTGTATTTGACATGAGCTATTCTTCCACAGAAACTCTTAGATAAATTGTTGAGCCTCATTTTACAGCTTCATATACCTATCTGGAAAGGGCAAGTCTGATGCTCAATTCTATATTCTAGATGCACATTCTATACTTTCAAGCAAACATAGTTAAAAAGAGCAATATAATCCCTCTGGGAGTAAAAAGAAATCAAACGCAGACATGGTACATTAGCTTAATAAAATCCAGGAAAGACATTTGCGAACTCTCTGGCCTGAGGGTCCCCTTAGGAACAAACACAAATGGTTCTGTTTTTTTACATAATCTTCCTTCACTAATGCTATTCACAGAGCAGCAGATCTCTTCAGTTTGAACCACATACTGGTGTGGCAACTACTTTTTCAAGTGTGCCCTCATTTATTGAAAGCAGTTTACCGAATTAGCTCTGCAGCCACTGCATATTAATGCAGCTTTCTTTGAACAGATCTGAATTCCTGTTATTCCTACCTTATGTTCTTCATGTAAATTACAATGCAAAAATTACTGACACACTTTTCATTAAATAGTCGGAGCTCAAAGGGATTTGTGTGCTAAACTTGCTTGGAAAATTAACAGAATTTAGGGACTCATTTTTCCTATGTACACTTGCAAATCTCTATCTCTTTCCACTTCTGTCTGATTGCATGCAATCTCCGACAATTTAGCTCATTCTTATTAAATTTGCCAAAATAGCTACAAGTTTCTACAGCTTTAAAATCTTTTGTTTTCCTTTGTGGGGAGTAGAAGGTGAGAGCATGTTTTAAATATAGGCTGTCAGAAAGTTGCATATACTTATTATTTAAAACTGTCAGTACTTACCAATGCTGCTGGTATTGATCAGCAGCAAAACTAACTCCAGGCATAATTTTTTGAATTAAGTTTTTATAGACCCCGCATTCACTAATATTCTGTTTGGCTGGTACTGCTGGCAGTTTAAAATCATCCATAATAGCAGCCCATATTACATTTCCAGTACTAACATTATGTTTTAAATAATGCTATCAGCATATGTTGGGACACCTGTGCCATTTGTGTGGTCATTGCAATATTCTGTATCATGAGTCAGAATTAACAGCATTTGTCTAACACACAAGTAGGAGAAAGCAGGAGAACAGTTAATAGTCCCACCTCTGCTGGGCAAAGCACTTCTGCAAAACATTAACAATGAGCTTCTGGCATTACAGAAAAATAATACCTATATTTAATTGAAAATTTTGGAGGTAAACCAGTCGATTTATCCTTATTATAGATAATAAAGTGCATAATTAAATTACTTTCTATAATAGATTCTAGCACCTTGACAGAAAGCTGAAATCTCACAACGCTTTCCATTACTCTGATTAGCAGCATCCTGGTCCTTAGCTGTAATATTCAGAACTTTGTAAAAGTTCTTAGGGCAAGTTAACAAGGTAAAGGTCATTATTAAAGCCTTTAATTTCCATGCTCACAGTGTAATACAGAGTAAGTTTGTGCAATAATTACAGGCACTTTTATAGCTCAGCTTTTAGCTGTGTTTCACTAGGCAATCTGTTTTTGCCGTTATGTGACCAGCTAAAACACGTGGCAACCTTGTAAACAGGAGACAGAAAATCTCCGTTGCCTAAGGGCCTAAAACGAGTACACTTGTGTTTGCAGGGAATAGAAGATGGTGGCAAAAGGGAACAGCTCTCTTCAGGTGACCAGAAATGATATGGCTTAATGATTCCGCTAACTCCAACCCTCTTGTCAAACCAAAGGCTTATTTTATGTGGTTGTCTTATCTCTGCTAACTTAGGAACTTTTTTTGGACTTTCTCCTCATAGTCCCGACTCTTATTTTTCAATAAGCTCTGGATCTATGGCAATAGGGTAAACTGATTTATTGTGAGGTCTCTCATCTCTTCTTTCTTGTGTGTAGCCAACTTCCCGTGTTCTTTTAAACTTCCCTGCCTTTGTAGACAAGCCTGAGAGGCTGAAAGTGTAGCAATCCCCCATAAAATTGGATAAGCCTGTCGATTTCCCCAGCAGACCCTGTCAGTGTGACTCCAGCTTCACGGAGGGACCAGCTGTAGGAGAGCAAGATAAGAGCCCAGGAATTGGCACCTCACACCCAGGGAGCTGCTGAACAACCGGCGTTTCCTCCAAGGGTGGCAAATCCCATCACTTTATAAGCCAGGTGCTCCAGCTGCTGGGAAGACATTCCCTATGGAGGGCTCAACACAATTCCTGAACTGAAGTCCAGTGAAAACCTGAGAACTGAAATGTTTCAAAATATTTATTGCCAAATGCTGCTCAGTTCCTGGAGCCTCCCTTTGATCCCCATCTCCCTTCCAGATGACTGTGGACGTGGTTCCCCAAACAACCAGGGCTCATGCTGGTTGCTGCCTTGGCTGAATTCTAAATCACTCTTTTAAGAAAACCAAAGACCTTAAGCATCATCACCAGCACATTTAAGATAATGCATTCTGCACATAATATAGAGAATTTGGTTTAGCCTAGAAACTAGAAGTTCACTAAAGTAACTTTTAGAGATTTGCTTGCTATAATTAGGCTCTTAATTAATAGCTTCTCTGGTCTCTCAATAACTGTTATTTTTTAAATTTAGCACACAACTTTTTCTTCTTGATAGCTGAGAACCACTTTAGCCTGACTTAGAAACTGGTCAATCACAAACAGAAAAGAAAGAAGAACACTCTCCCCCTTCCAAAAAATGAAACAAACAAACAAAAAACCAAACAAGCAAACAAAAAAAAAACCCAAGCCCACCTAGAAACCAACGTATATAAACAACAATCACCTCTATGAATCCAAATGTGTTATAGGGGACTTTGCTGATCAGTTACTAAAGTTAGCAAAGCAAATAAGGCCAGCACTGCCTTTTGTTGGAGATTGTTTCTGCACCACAGAGAACACACAACTCTTGATACTGAAGCAAAGCAGTACCATACCATCTCTCTCAGGATATATTAATAGAAATTGGCTTGTGTATTAAAGGAAACATCTTGTTTCTCTATATTCTACCCTTGGCAGAACATCAGCTGAAGGCCTCTCAGTGCAGCACTAAGCCATACCCAACATTTCCTTCTCACACTGAAGGACCAGCACACTGCCCTGTTTCAATACACAATACTCTTGTTCACTTATCTTTTTACAACATCACCCAATGTCACCTGATAATTCCCTCAGTCACCCTCATGTCCACCCAAGGCTGTACTAGCAAAAGCTAGGAAGACAGGGATACCTATAAGGTAACTTCTGGTTATTCATTCCTGATCTATAAATGTTATGTAATTATAGACATGATCAAGTGCCTCTTTTTACTTACCATAAGACCCTTTGATCTTTACAAGCATCAAATAATTTCTGACAACTTTCTTAACCAAAGCAAAATTAGCTCACTGGGAGTTGAGTGCCTAAAAGCCCAGCAGGAATGCTAAATTTTATGGTAGTCAATACTGGGAAGCAAACACATCCAAAATACAACTTCTCAAAAAGCAGCAGCTGGTTGGCTTTTCTTTTTTCACTACTTATCAAATTATACAGCTCCACTAATCACAGTAGAAACAATTTATCTAATATTGAGTGACTCCAAAAATTGACCATTCAAGAAAATTCTACCATAAAGAATACATCTGGCTTAAAAAAAGATAAAAATCTCTTCTAGAAGCAGCCAAAAAAGTTTAGGGCTCTGAAAATAAGTTAGCTCAATATTGATATTGTTTTGTTTCTTAGTTGGCCAACAACTGCCCAAGATGTTCCATTCAGAGCAATGTTATCCTTTATGAAGGATATACCACAGCCAAACAAATGGATCATTGCAGAAGGAAAACAGTGCAGAGAGCAGGAGAACGGGGCTGAACCACTGTTAACATTTCTTCTGAGGACTAGTTGGTCCTTAGCTGAGCTCTGACACCACAAATGTCCATGCAGAGAAGGACGCAAAACATAACAAGAGTTTTATTTTATATATATATATGTATTTGTGTCAGCATAACTAAACTGTTGCTCCTTAATTACACCAAGAGTTTCTCACCCTGCAGCGTTAGTCACCTGCCATTCTGCATAAAGCTGACTCAAATCTCAGCAAGAGTGATAACCTCACAAAATAATTATTCTCCCTCACTCAAGGCAAATAATTCCTCTTGCTAAAAAGCTCTGAGTAAGATCTATACAGCACTCCCTCACTCACCCCATCCCTTTCCACCTTTACCTCATGCAAGACTTGTGCAAAGCTGAAGCTTTCTAAAGTAAATGATCTTGCTCACTAAAGGTTGACAGACTTTTTTTTTCCTTCAAATGGGTGTCATTTTTATCAATGTTCAAATGAGTCTTACACACAAAAAGAGTTAAAAAATAAGTTCTTCTAAGAGAGTAAGAGAAACCAACAGCAAACCCATAACATGGGACTGGATGCTAAAAAAACTCTTCCAGATTGAGATAATTTTTTGTGACTTACGTAGTAAATCACATACAAGAAAAACAAGTACTAATGTTGTCTCTTAGTGTGTAGCTCAGATTTTTCTTGTGAATAACCTAATTCTGAAAACTGAAACATGAGTAATAGCAGCACTCTCCCCTCCTACAACAAATAGCCTCATTTGATCACATTATTTCTTTTCTCTCTTCCAGCATATAACTGTCCTAGGAGGTTATGATGTTAGCCAAATAGCTCCCATTTCTACCAGCATTTCTGCTTGTTTATGACTTATTTGGGCAAGGCAGTGCTCTGGCTGTGCTCAAAGCAGCAATCTATCAGTTGCACTACACCCACCTGGGCAAGAAAAGCCTGGGGTTGGTGTGCAGGAGAGGGTGAAACACTCCCCACACTTGGCAGGAGGCACTGACCTTGCAAAGAGCTGACAGGACATTTTCTGTGCACTCACTGCACCTTTGCCTTCATTCCAGATCAGGCTCACCCAGCTCTGGATCTGAGGCCAGAGTATGTGCAAATATAACCAAGCCTAGGCTAGCTAAACTGGCAGCCTCTGCTGTTCCCAAATACACTGGACCTGTCAAAAGAGCACGACCAGTTGTTCTATCTTGAGGCTTTTGGGTTTTTAATGTTCCGTGTTCCCACTGACCTCTGCAAATGCAGTAGCTCTGGTGTTTGAGGAACACAAAGTGTTCCACTTTGCTTGTTCAGTGCCATCTCTGGGGTAGCCAAGCTCCTTTTGGGGCACTGGTTTGAGGAGGCATCCAGCTGAACTCCAACATGGCATTACTGTTCAAGTCTCAGTAGTCAAATTAAGTCTCAAATTTAAGTACAGGGTGCCAGTTTTTTAAATAGAAGCATAGAATAGTTTGGGTTGGAAGAGACCTTAAAGATCATATAGTTCCCAACCCTCCTTTCATGGGCAGGGACACCTTCCACTGCTTGGAGCTTCATCCAGCCTGGCCATACGTACTCTTACAGGGATGGGGCATCCCCAGCTTCTCTGGGCAACCTCTGCCAGTGCCTCGCCACCCTCACAGTAAAGGACTTTCTCCTAATATATAAATACAAATATCTAAAATCTAAATCTGCTCTCTCTTTCAGTCTGAAGCCATTCCCCCTGTCCTGTCACTACACACTCTTGTACAAAGTCCCTCTCCAACTTTCTTGTAGGCTCCCTTCAGGTTCTGGAAGGCTGCAGTTAGGTCCTCCCCAAACCCTCTCTTTTCCAGGCTAAACGATCCCAGTTCTCTCAGCCTTTCCTCACAGGGGAGCTGCTCCATCTCTCTAAGCCCCTTGGAGCAAGTCCAGAGGAAGGCCACCCTCAGGTTCTTGCTGTGCCAGGCACCCAGGGCTGATGCAGCTCTGCAGGTGGGTCTCACCAGGGCAGAATCTCCTCCCTCAACTGCTGGCCACAGTTCTTTGCATACAACAGAGCAAACTCCACTCCCTGTTCTAAGAACTGAAATCTCTGAATGGCTTAACTATTGCCTAATTTACAGGGACTGATGTCCTTCTCTGAAAAATTGTCTTTGTGCATGCGAGAACCTGTCATGCTGGCAATACTAGCCTTGCACTCACACCTATGCATCATCTGACTAATAGAAACATCTCCCTGTACAGGCGATAATTCTGTGAGTGTAAACTTGATGAACGCCTCTGACATGTACTAAATAAAAAACAACACAAGCTCAATTACATTTAGAAATGGTGCCAGAACTTTTAACATACCTTATGGGTATGGCACATCCCTGAGAAGTTTGAAGCAGCTGACAACAGACAGTAGCAAAGAGAAGGACCAGGTACATTATACTGCCCACAAAGCATAAACTGGTCAGCCACGCCACGTCTGAGACCATTAGCTCCTGCTCCAATGCAAACAGGAAAATAAGTTTTCTGAGCAGAGCTGCAGAGCTAACCAGGCCTGCATTTTCAAGATGGAGCCAGTAAGAACACAAAAAGAGATTTCTTAAGTATTTCTAGGTTAATGTCCCAAATGCTGCTTGAGAAACTGTCAAATTAAACTCTGGTCTCTCAGGATAGTTGGAAGTGCAGAATTTGGGTCCTGGAGGGATAAACAGCCAGAGCTGCCCTGGTACCAAGGGATAGGGGGAAAGTGTCTGTGACATCTGGATCCCTCTGGCTGGCTGTGAGGCTGCCTCCTCTCTGCCACCAGCACAGCCACTCTGCTGCCCAAACAGCCATACATTGACACTGCATGAACTAAGGGGAGTCCTGCCTGAAGCAAGCTGGCTGCTCCGGAGAGCCTGGGAGATGCTGCCCTGTCCCTCGGTGGTCCCTTCGCCTTGTCTCTGCCAACGATTGCTGCAGGAAAGAACTCACCAAGGTGGAGAGCTCAGGATGATTTCTTTTCCTTCCCTCTCCATCTACACATGTATTAAATAATCCAATTAGGTATTCTGAACACTTCAATTAACAAATTAGTTATGAACTGGAAAAACAGTCATGCTTTCTGTATCCATCAGGCTGTGGTAAATTAACATAAGCTAATGATGCTTTTTTCAATGCAATTACTTTACTTGAGCTTCACTTTGTTTCCTGGATTGTGTTTGGAATGAAAAGGGTGATGTCCTTTCTTTTTAAAGTCACTTTTTCAATGTATCTCTCTGTCCTGGATCTACACTGGCACTTTTCTTTTTGATGCCTCTTTTCCTGCCCCCTCACAAAATCCTTCTTGTAATGATTTTTTTTCCTTACTGCCCTATATATTGACCCAGAGACTGGAAGAGCCTGTGATTTCAGAGGAATGAGCCAGTGCAAACATTTTCATTTGTCTTTTTAAGAATTCTTTCTACAAAACATATGTACTTATGAAAAATGTTTCATTAGCACCAGATGCCTCAAACACAGAAAACAACTGCTGAGGTCAGCCGAGTGAGAGTCACTGGTGTCTTCCACCAAGAGATGGAAATGTTCATGCTGGAGTGGGTTACATTCCAAACCAAAGCACGATGCGTCACTACTTGTTTGGAGGGATGCAGCTCTGATACAGAAAATTCAGATAAAGACATATAGGAAGATTGTATACCTCTTGGGTTTTTATTTCATACAGTGAGCTGAGCCCAAATTATTTATGGAATTAAAAAAAACCCAGACAAACAAACAAAAAAAAAACCCACAAAAACACCCTAAAATCGAGAGGTTGCAGTTAGTGTTATACAAAAATTTCATTAGGAGTAATACCAAAAGGTCACATTACTAATAAGATGGAAATGTATTCATTTACCCTCACAGGTAAAGAAGCTCCTAAAGGCACCATATCTGGAAGTGAATAGACAAATACAAATTAAAACCACCCAAAAAACCCCCAACAATACAGAGCCCCCCCAAACAAAGCATGAGTCATTTGCAGTCTAAATCATTCAATAAATATTGTTTATACTGTGTGCAACACACACAATGCTATGCCACATCAGTTTTTAGAGGTGTACTAATAAATGAACCGAGAGCCTTATTTTTTTCAACTATGAATAAGCAATTTTCCACATTTTTAAATGGGTAAGTAATTATTTAATAGGCAATGACTAACAATTTGTCCTGACTTCTAATTTGATCTACAGTGTTCATGAGAAGGTTTTAGCAAACCTACTATTAGACTGTACAGTGTGTGTTTATCTAAAGCACCTATGTACAAATAGAGAACTGATGATTATTTATTAAAAATCAACCATATTTTAAAGATTTATAAATTCTTTCTCAGCAAAAGTAATTACTTTCCCATGCTTTCCTACTTAGAAAAGAAAACATACCATAACCTGGACAATGAATTCACAAACCACTGACAACTCCATAATAACTTCTAAGAGAGTTTTAATGAAAATATAACAAGTTGTGTTGTGTACCCATGTTAGTTTGCTCAAAGGCATCTCCTGTGAGCACAAGGACACTGCAGTGTTTAAGGTGCTGACCTAGAGAGTGCTCCCTGCTGCACGATCCCTCCATCCTGCCCCTATTTAACCATGTCAGCTCAGAGAGAGCATCTCCCGCCTGGAGAGTCTCACCCCAGCTAAACTCCTGGCAAGTCCTGGGAAGGGACAGTCCCAGTCAGCTCACACAGCCCAGGCAGGGGCTAACCACCCCTTCCACAGAAACAAAATTCCTTCTCATATTTCACTGTAGAACAGTCAGAAACAATTGGAGAGAGAGTGATATTCGTTATGGTATCAGAGGCTTTAATAGCAATGCTAGAAAGAGCCTAAGCTGGGTGTCCCTAGATTTCTTCCACAGCAAGGCTCTAACAACATTCTTTTCATACTGGTAGAGTTATTGCAGAACAGATATGCTTGACTTACTGGGAATGATTTGGGGAATAAAGGAATCATATCCCATCACAGATAAGTTCCTGCATCTTCCAAACAGAAGGCAGAGTTTAAAACTCCACTGAGAAAAAAAAACAAACTCTGTCTCAACTACACCTATGCCAACACTTAAAATTTCTGCTGCTTAATTTATAGTCACATTGATAACTCTGCTAACAGGCCAAGGTCAGCACGCTGATTAAAAGGTAACATGAAAGCCTGGATAGGAGTTACACAGTGGTGTTTTTGGAACACAACTGCCCTCCAGAAACTTGCATATTGCATTATCAATTTCTTGACAGAGTCAGATTCCCCCCTAATGCTGGACTTGAAACAGAACCCCTGGGTGCCAAATTCCCTCTTTTTATTCCGCTGTGCAAAAGATAATTTCCATATATCCAAAAATTCATTATGACCTTCATACTTTCACCGTCTGCTGGGATTATTTCTGAAGTTCTGAGACTCTACTCAGTTTCAAGCAGCTTCCAATTCTATTATATAACATTACATTATGTTGAAATAATGTAGAAGTTCTTCCCTAAATTAAAATGGTATGAGGTGGCTGATGGGCAGCATTAATTCCTGCACCACAGAGAAGTGTAAGGTCCAATAGCTTGGGAGCCATTAAAAGGAAGATTGATAATGCATTATATCAACCATGGGCTAAGGATCCTGCTCAGGATGTGATGCAGTCCATTGATTCTATCGATGGCAGGTCAGGAGATGTTAGCCCTTGTGACCTTGGCATCACATATGAAACAGCTGCCAAGGGCAGACTTTAAAGGGCTGGAGAATGAACTGATTGAGAACTCTCCTTTCTCTGGTGCCACTTTAGTTAATCGGGGGGCAGCAATACAGATTACTCGTGCAGGAGAATAGGTCTGACGAAAATGGAAGGAGCCACAGTCTTTTTATGTAGTCTGCTAACCATATGTGAGCTAAAATGTGCTCTGTCAATGGCATATATCCATGTGCCAATGTGGATGACTCCTGGGGCAGTCATCTTGAAAAGGATTTTTTTTTCCCAAAGATAATGCATCCTCATATTCTCCAAATATTACATTGGATCATTTAATACACTTAGAAATGTTTGGTTTACATAGGTAGAGAATGAAAGCTGATGATGGACACAAAATTCAATTTTTCAGTAAGTTCAACAAAAAAAGACTTCTAGGATTTTACAGTATTCAAAGATTTAACAATTTTTGGATATATACAGATAAAAGAGACAAGAACAAAAGAAAGGAAATGTACATTTCTGTGGTGCTTTGAATTTACAGACATATCAAAAATAATCTGTCTTTCTTATACTGACACTGAACAACACAAATAATTTTAAAATTCAAATAAAAAATGTTACTAATACTATAATACAGCAGAGCACTAGGACTTAGTTGTTTAAACTGAAGCATCTCACTATCAAAAGGATGATTGGATAGGAACTGAGCGCAAGCAGCTTTGTCTGAGCAGCTCCTAGTTTGTCCCTGCCGGGCTTTGGAAGCGCCAGCCTTTGCTGACAAGCCTTGCCCAGGAGCTGTCTGATGGTGAGCAGCAGAGGAACCCATCAGAACCAACAAAATCGCCTACATTTCCTGGGGCCTTGCTGTTCCTGCTTCAGTCCATGACAGTCAAACACAGCACTGTGGTTGCCTCTCCCAGCTGCCATACCTGCGAGTGCCCAGGACAGCAGGAGGGAGGGCATCCCATGGCACCCCCCAAGGGGAGAGCTGGGGTAAAATGCACTGTGGGAACAGGCTCCCAGCTGTAACTATCACACAGACCAAAGACTCCTACCCGCTGACACACAAATGGTGGCTTCACACTTCAATACCGACTGGTGTGAACTTGCAGGACTCTGGCAGACCTGCAGGTGACCATGGAGTATTTGCTCCTGCAATCAGCAATGTTTCAGGATGCTTCTCCTTGCTTCTCCTAGCAAGGAATAAGGCTCAGAACAGGAGCAGGGTGCAACACAGAAGAATAGGAACCACCAAGTAAACTGAGTAGAGGTTGACTTTTCTAATCAAGTTTCTGTCCATCAAATCTGCGTTTTCTTCAAAATAAGTATCCATACTAATCCGTAAGTCACTGAAGGGTTACAGGGGTCTGTGTAGACAGATGTGGAAAATGTAAAATATTCTGACAAACTGACATAGAAAACCACCCTACCTACACACCCTGGAGGCTTCCAGATCAACACCATTCCACAAAGATTTAATTCTGTTTGCTTAGATCACTAGTTATAGGATTTGCCAACAAAGTGATATCAAACATTAGAAATAAATTCATGAATGTTCCTGCTTTTGAAGCCTCCTAAAAATTGCTGAAAATATTAAACTCTTTGATGTGCATCCTTCCAATTTCAACATTTATAGCAGGAAACTGAACAAGAACTGCAGTCACCACTCTGATATTCTTAATAACATGATGTGGCTGTTCAGTAAATCAGTATCTTCATCAATGGAATAAAATATACTATCTATTCTGATAAATTGTTTTGCCCATCTAGAGTGAAGTGCCATGAAAACAGTGAAGAAAAATAATTGGGTTGGAGACTGGAATTTTCAAATGCACATTCCTTTAATGTGAAGGGTCTGGGGCTAGAAGAGGGGGAGTTCTTTCTATTTAATAACTTGAGCACAGTGTGGCTTAAACAGCACATTTGATTTGGGAATCCATTAGCTGCAAATGACTCTTTGGAGAGGAAAAAACCTGGCTTCTCTTATTACTGGTTTGATTAGCAATATCTGTAATTCCAAGAAGCTGTAAAATAGCCCAGCATTACAACAGAGCTATTTTCCATCACTTCTAGAGGCAGAAGCATAAAGACAGAGATGGCCAAGTCCTGTGTTAAACTCTGCAGTGCTTTTACTGGCACTAGGATTAGGAAAACAATATTTGTTCATGTACATAAAGCAGCTTCAGATTTGAAAAGTGTGTATGCCAGGCTTCACAGGTGTTAAGGGATGGATGGCAACAATCTAGAGAAGGCATTTTTAAACAGAGAGATGTAGCTACTATTTAACAAAGACATGCAACTAAATTCAACTGTCCTTTTGATAGAGAAAATTAAGCAAATGTTTGATTAATGATGGCACTGATCCATATTGCTAAAGAAACATTAAAAGAAACTGTAATGATTATAAAGGTAAGAAAGGGGAGGGTAAATACAAGAAAAAATTAAATTTCAAATGTCTGATTTGCCTTTCATTTAGAATAGAAGTAGTCTAAAAACTAAAAGGAGAAACAATTAGACCCAATTAGACCAGGCAAGACATGAAAGTTACACACATTCTTCCAACCCATAACTCAGAGATGGCTTTGTGACTTCTGAACAACATCTCACTGCAGTCCAGGAATACGTGAAAAAGCCAAAGAGCCGTGGTGCTACACAAAGCCCCTGACTGACAGCGGCCATGGCTGAGGTGGGAACAAGTCAAACCTGCAAAGCACAGCGGAGCTGGGGAGTTTTGCTCCAACAAGCACGACCCTGCAAGTGCCCATTGACCCACTGAAGATGGGTATGCCCTTTATGTGAAGTCTCTTCTCCAGCTGTGCTCTGTGACTCCATCCACACTGCTGCATGTTATTGGTAACACACTCCTCCCCACTGTGCCATGGAGTGCAATTGCTGTCCCAAACCATGACACAAAGCCATTCAGTTCACTAAAACAGTCTGCCAGACAGCTAAAACTCTGCTACAATCAATGTATTCCACAACAAAGCATGTTCCTATTCAAAGTACCATTCATCATTTTCTGAAACACAAGAACATCTTGTTGAGAGTGCCCCTTACCTCCTCTCTTGTTTAGCTTGGCATAGCCTGGCACGTAGCTGCTGGCCATGGAGGATGAGCTGCTGAAGGAGGAGTGTGGCAATGCTGACACCAGAGGTTCATCACACTTCTCTGAAACACAAGAGAACAGAGTCACTTTGTGCTCTTAATGATTCATAAATAGTGAGGCAGTGCACCCTTTTCCTTTTTACAGGTGATAACACACCCTTGTTATTTCCTGCATGCGTAGCTACATCCCAGCTTTCCAGTGTAAGGAGAAACAACAAACCCAGGCCAAAACAAACACAAACCAACAAAAACCTACCTTAAACCCACTAGAAAACCCACAAACACATGCCATGACATGAGAAAAAAAAGACTTCAACAAAGCACAAAATAAGATAATGGGAATGTCTAACCATGGGCTGCCACTCTCCTTAGGGAAACAACAGCCAAACAAAAAAGCCTGCCCTGATAAATCTGGTGATGTAACATCTACTGTTAAAGAAAAGTATTATCAAGAAAGCTTTGTAAGAAGTAGGTAAGATAAATTTTCATTTCTGTAACAGAAGTGCTCATAAAGAGATTTAAAAAAAAGAAAATAAATTAGAGGACATTAATGAATGCCTATGAATTATCACATACAACAGATTCATTGAAAAAAACTATACTAACTAATCTCTAAAAACCATTGGAGCACTTCAATTTTACCCAGTTATAAAGGAGATTAACTTGGTATTAGCATGTAAGATGAAAAAAACCAAAACCAGGGTCTTTGCCTTTCTAATGAAGAAAAAAGTTTTTTAAAAAAAATCTCCTGCTGTTGTATGACATAACTTAGAATGAAAAAACCTGGTTTGGGATTTTTCAAGTATTACTGTACTGTTCTTTGTTCTAGTTTTTGTAAGGCATTTCAACAGATAGGAGAAACATCATAGCTTAAATTACTCATTGACTCTACAGGTACAGCTGAAAAAAGCCTTAACCTGCACCTGCAACCTGGAGTGATCTTTCTAAACTCAGGCTCTGCTCCAGGAGGAAACACCCTCATATTTTTGTATCTAGAAAGCATTAGATCAGCAGGTGGTCTAGACCACCATAGGTCTAAAGCTGCATACGAAGCACATTTAACGTTCAGCCACAACACAGTTTTGGTGCAATAACCAACCAGTGATTACATTGGAGTGGATCACACCTGAAAGCCAGATTAATCCTACTGTCTAAAGAAGAGCTTTCAGGGGGAAAAAGGGATTGTGACTTAATCAAGTAATTTACAATGAGGTTCACTTACAACATGCAGTCTCATGTAATAAAAAATAAAATTACTTTCAAAGCCATAGAAACTGAAGCACAGAAACACAGAGCAACATTAATTCAGGAATTGGTGCTTTGACATTTAACAAAATAAATAAGCTTCCTTTACAAATCTCTGAGCTAAGAAAACAGTAAGGGAAAAAAATAAATTCATACAAGCACGGGCAAGAGTAAAGGGCAACTGCCTTGAAGTGAATTAAAGGACAATTGCAGTGACTTTTTAGCTCAGTCCCCCAGTATTTAATGACGGGATTTTGACAAGGGAAGATCAATGGTTCCCAACATTATTGTTTATAGCCCAGCAAGATCGATGGGCACAGCAGAGCAGGGGGACAAGGGAGGGCAGCACGTGTGGCAGAAGCCAGAGGGGCCAGGTGTGTAGGGTGAGGAGCACCTGGCCCTGGGAGCAGACACCTGCATTTCAGGATCCAGGGCACTCTCCTTCCACTCCAAGCGGCACAGGGGGAGAGCTGAAGAACACAAGTGAGCTGCAGATTGCCCTCTTCGCCAGGTTTTGTCCTAAACGTCACAGCCACAGAAACACACAACTACTCGACAAAGTTTTGCCTCGAGTATTTCTTTATCTCCAGGCTATTTTCCATAATTCATAAAAATAGGTTTTCAGCTTAAAGACTGCTGACGACCTGGTACTATGTCACCAGTAGTACCATCTATAGACTTGAAGGCATCTGGCATTAATCCTGTTATTAGGTAAAAATTGAAAGAAACATTTAAAAGCAAACCAACATATAATCAGGAAATTTTCAAAATACACAACAAAATACCTTTATAGCATTTTCCTATGCTTTTACTGTATGATATTTACTGTTAAGGAGAAAACCACACTCATCAGTAATGAGAGCTAAGGTTGAACATGTACCTTTGCTCAGTTCTCTAGGGTTTTTTTAGTATATTTTTAAAGCAAATTCTTAGGTTTATACAATTGTCTCCCACCTATAGGTTCAAACTGGGATGGGGGGAATAAACCTGCATTTTCATGGAAAAATATTAGAAATAGAAAGACTTGGCTACAAAAAAAGGGTGCTACTTATACAATTTATTACTAAATATACTGGGAGACTCTTGCTCAGCATACATGAAAAAATAGAAGAAAATAAAAATAAGGAAAAAGGAAATAAATGAGCAAACGCAAATCATAAAGACTTTCAAAAAGTTATTTTTAAAAGAACCAAAGAAAAACCTTAACTTTCTGCAACAAAAATAAACTTGGATTTTGGACATGGGCTCAGGAACAACATGACAGCTGGAAAACCTCTCCAACCAGTAGAAGCTCCTCAGAACTTCTAACCTTTTCCTGATGCCAGTGACTACTGAGAAAATATCCTTCTTTTAATTTGACAGCTGCTTGGTGCTACTATTTTTATTGGTGCTGCTACTGAAGCCGTGCAACAGGAAACATGGCAAAACTTGTTTGGACAGACTCCCAGTTCCTAAGCCATCATTCACTCCCCTGCATGGCCTGCCTTGTCTCTCTGCTTCACTCACCCTCACTCTGGGATTCAAGAGGGAGAGAGACTAGCTTGACTTAGCTTAAAAAAAAACCCAATAAACCCCCCAGGGAATAGCCACTCTCTTTGCCACTGTGGTCACAATCCTTACAGACATTGTGGACACCCATGTGCTTCTGCAATGTTAAATCTGATTCCTCAATCAGGCTGGAATTGCCAGTATTGGGGTGGGGGATAGAAAAAACAACACCGTTTATAGAGTTTCCCTTCATGGCTGTCTAGAACTGCCATCTTTCCCTATGCCTGTTTTGGGATACCAACCAAGAAGTTAAAAAAAAATAGAAATAAAAGTCTCACTTTCTCATTGTTTAAAAAAAACAAACCTCCCAATCTTGCCTGCTCATTTATGCTTCATAAATATAGGAAAATCACCATAAATGTGTATGAATTATAGGGAAAGATTATATTTCAAATGAATAGACTTAAGATATTACATCTCATCCGTAACTCATGACTTTAGGTGCAACAGAAGAAAAGTTAAAAGACTGCTTACATAAGCTAATATTTCTAGCCCTATATAAAAGTTGCACTAAATATATTGCACTATTTAAACTTCCTTCAGAACATGAAATACTGCTATTCCACAGATTCAAGAGAGAGAAAAAAAATCCTTGGGAACCTTTGGTTCTTTCAGCAGTTTTAGTTATTTCTGTGGAATCCAATTTTTCCCTTACTAAGCCCAGAATCACATACACCTTCCTGTTACTGAGATGTAATAGCTTTCCCATCTAAGTCACTGCACTGTGCCCTGTTAATCAATTACAGAGCGCACTTTCCTGCCAGCATCCTCGCAGCAAAGGAATACACTCTGCTCCATACCATTTATCTCAGTGATATATTCACATCCAAGCCAGCCTAGGTCCATTTAAATGTTAACTTGCTGAAGCAAAAAGACAATTCCTCTCCACTCTGTTCTCTCTAGATCAAAAGAACTGCTAACTTTGTCGTGGGTAGGATGACATTTGCCACTCTGACTTCCCTGTTCAGAGGGAAATAACAGTACATGTCCATCAGAAACAAATTTCCTTCAGATTCAAATAATTAAATCAAGGGAAAGAAGGTCACCTAATGTCATTAAACACAAGTCAAAACATTTGCAATCCGCAATCTTCTCATCGGGCACCTGGCCATTGCAAACCAGCTAACAGGTGAGATGGATCTCTTGTCCTACCAAGTGCAGCCTCTCATATTTCTGGTGTTCACACTCAACAAAACCAGGAAAGGAGTATCTGCCCTTTTCTGGTTTACAGTCTATTTATAGCTTATTTTTATAGCCTAACCATCTGGATAAACTAAAGAAAAGGCTGTTCCCTATTGGCCTGCAGTTGCTTTAATTCCCACTTACTTATTCCATGAGCTATTTGGGGAATAGGGACCGTGATTTTTGAAGGGACAGCTGCTGATTGCAGCACAAAGGAGACCATATACACACACACTCTCTTATCACCCCCAGAGGTTATTAAAGCTTAATCCGTGCTATAGCAGTAACTTCAGTGAGTTTTGATGGGCAAAGCAGAGTAAAAAGCCCTGATGCTTCACTCTCAGAAGTCTGCTCAAATCCCTAGCATCCTGATCAATAAACAGGTCACCCGTAAAGTTCCTGACATCTCTTATCAAAGCAGTCTGAGTAGATGAAAAAGACAATCTGCAGTTCTTCTGTGTCTGCTTGACATTTGTATCTAGCAGTAGGTTTGAGTACATGGGAGCAACTATATATCAAAAATATTAAGAACTGGGAACAGTGTACATTTATAGTCACAGGCAGTGTTTATTAATAATTTGAAGCTACATCAGAGGATCTCTCAGAAGCTCTTGCAAAGTTTTGTCAGCAAAGTAAAAAGAGAGCTGTGTAGCAGTGGTTCTAAATAAGAAAAGTACCTGGATACTGATAAATAGAACTCATCAGAAATAAGTGATCATGACTTATAAGTATGCTTTTGAATAACAAAGGCTTTTACAGTATACACCAAGGAATATAGCTTTTTTAAAAATCCACAAATTCACCCCTCCTGCTTTAAAATCTTGAGTCAGAATTTCATATAAAGTGATAATATAGGATAATAATTTTTCTGTAGGATGGTTCTAAGACACAAACATGTCCCTAATAACAACTTTACTAAAAAAACCCCCTCCATATGTGTATGTCAGAAATTAGGAACTCTAAAGCTAACTTAGAGGCAAAAAGACAAATGACTGCAATATCAATACTGTGCTCTGATTCCAAAGTAGCCCCAGTGAATCATTAGCAGAGTATGAAACAGATGAGTCAGTCTGTAGTAACACTGAAAAAATATCTTAGCCAAGCATATACAAAGTCCTGGATCTCCAACTAAAAAGTCTTAACTGCTTCTTTTATACTATACAAACAATATTTAAAGCACAAACCCTCAAACTCTTAAGAGTATATCCAACTCGTTAATTATACAAGAACGCCTTTCAACTAGAGGGGAAAAAGTTTAAAGCGATTTTAATCTTGTAATGCAAAAGACTCCTGTTTTAAATATGAACTCTAATACAAATGCTGGGGAGCAAGGGAGAGACTCATATCATCTGGGTTTAATTTGTGCCGTGTGCTAAATGCTAGTTATCCTAAACACATTCTTCCCCTCCAATCTGAATATGTAATTTCTCCATAGCTTGCTGAGGAGAAAGAATAAGCCACCAAGCACTCCCAAAAAGCAGTCATGAGATTGCAAGGGCACTCTGGAATGTGGATAAATACATATGGGAATTGGCATCTCTCCAGCGACAACCCATCGGAATATTAATGTGGCTGGTTGGATTGCAGGTATTAGTATGCTGAGACAGCCTACCCTTCATATTGCATAGGCAGGTTTTATAATGCAAAATGAATGCTAGAATTCACCAAGTTTAATTCACAACACTGCGTCCCCCCTGCTCCCACCAAATAGTAGGAATAAATAAGCACAAGTTGCTACAACATTTTATGTGGTGCTTCAAATGGACTTTTAAAGTGATGCTAACAAAAAAAGCAGGAGATACTTCATTGTCAATGAAAACACCTTCAAAAATCAAACTTCAAAGAGGGTGTTACTGAGGACAGCCTGTCACAGGTTTAATTTCAAGGGCAAGCAAAGCCACCTTGGCCCTGTGGCCCAAGCCTATTACTCAATATGATACAGCTGAAAAAGTGACTGGAAAAATGCAGGGAGGGTACACCTTATGCTCCAAATCCTTCAGTCAGCAAGAAATCAGTGAAGAGTTTATCAAAGACCTCCTCTTAAGGGGAAAGGAAATACTTCCCTGCCAGGCATACTCGCCAAACGTACCAGCCTTTGATACATTTGGGTGGTTCAAACAACCAACCTTTTCCCATATGCATATTCTATTAAATCCACCATATGCTCTTCCTTTATTTTCCTCTTTTTTAAGATAAAAATGTAACTTTAGTCTTCAGCACAATCCTTGGACTGCCTTACATACTAGATAGGGATGATTGGTAGAATAGAAGCTTAAATTTTGCACCCTCTTCTGTCCCACCTCTTTCCCATATTGCAGAGGTTTGCCCCTTCCCACTGACACTTCACAGCCCAGCCTTGACAGACCATCAAGGAGCCAAAGTCACATTCAGCTTCTTAAGTAAATGAGTCCAAGCATCAGGGAAACTTTGCTGCAAGTATCACTAGAGCTCTGCTGTAATCTGAAAGATTATCATGGCTCACACTGACTGCCTAGGATGTTTAATACACCATCAATAGAGATGAATATGTTGCTGCTCACAAGTTTGGCTGCAGCTGAAAAAGGAGCAACTGTAGCAGCTATTTTTGCCCTTCCAACATGAACTCATAAATTAAATGAATTTGTTGGTCTTCACACAACCCTCAGCGATCAAGGTTCTTTGTTTTGAGGTTTATTTCAAGCCTTCCCACGGATCTCTGCAAGTAAAGGAGCAAGTCTCAGATAACGTGATTTTCTGGTGGTTACTTTGCTCACAGCAGAGGACAGGCAGGCTGGCTTTTTCCTTTGTTCTGGTTCTGACTCAGGAATTCATCCTTGGGCAACACTGGATGGACCAGCAGAGCCATTCCTGAAGGTGTGTTTGGATGCTCAAAGACAGACAGTACTTCACAGGATTTTCCAAAGTAGCTTTTTACCTGAACTTTGTTTCTGATACCTCTTGACCAGTTTTTAAGAGAAGCCAATGACTAATGTGAAAGATCATGGGATAGCTACACATTTTGACTCTTATAAATTAGCATCCTATTCCATCCAAGGACCAAGCTACTGGTAATGAGAAAATTTTCTTGGCTTAAGAAACTATATGGAATGATATATAACAAATTCATAGATATGCAGTGTGACTACTGTCAGACATTTTTGGATGCATTGTGACATACAAGATAACCCACAGTACTCCCTGTGGATCATGAGAAAAGGTTTAAAACAAACATCATCTATTACTCTTGTCTACAATTTACCCGTGGAGATTAGGATTTATTTTTTAATTAAATTATTCAGTTTGGAAGGTGCACAAAACTGCCTCTTGAAATTCAAATGTATCAAAATTTCAACATTTCACACAGGGAAAAATAAAAATAGAAAACTGTACCTAAAATTTGCATAATTCAGTTTTTCAGAAAGGTGTCATTATTTAAATTCTGCATTTACCAAAAAGCATATTTTGTTTTCAGTATTTCACATTCTGAAATAACAAGGGTCCTCAAAATTAAATGCACATCTTATTGCATTGTTTAGTAGCATGCAGTTTAAATTAGTTAGACAATAAGTTCTTTTGATAGTGTCTGAGCTGTATCTACAGTAAGGTTATTGAGGCAGCTGGTGCTGGCTCTTGGCTGTGCTTTGATTTGGGGTTTTTTCATGCAAGAGTGCACAGGAGAAGGTGTGACACCAGTTTCCAACAGCAGCACATCTGGATTGCCCTTGGTTTGTTTACTTGTGAGGCTGCAGAACCTTCCCCGCTCCACTGATGATTCGGCAAATGTTCTCCCCTTGCTGCCGTGTCTTTTGTGCAAACATCTGTGGACTGTTTGGCACTCAAACTCAGAGCTGCATGAGAAACCTGCCACCTTTTTTGCTCATTTATAAAACCCCTCAGCTACTCAGGGCAGGGGCATCTGGAGTAAGTGCAAGTCAGCCTGGTGTATGCCTGGGCTTGCACTGAACTGTCCTTAGTGCACGAGCAATAAGAGACCATCAACTTATGCAGAGTAAAATCCATGAGTGTTTCCATATTTTTGCATATCCAATCCTCAGGTGCCTCTTCGGTTTTTAACCTTCTGACATGCAAATACGCTTCTTCACCTTTCCACTGCTGAAAATACCTGAGCTCTTTGGAGGATTTTACAGCAAGCAAAGCTCCATCTTAAGTACCTTTACAGGTAGGTGTGGCTTTTTACAGGCTGGGACCTCTCCAAGTGTGGAGAGCCTGGAGTTATGACACAAAATTATAGAGCAGAGGAACCCACAATGGTAAAGTAAAATAACTCCGGAATTTTTCACAGTGTTTCTTGTCAGGTCTTATTTAAAGTAAAATACACTTGTGAACTACCTAGCCTATGTTCTTCCTCATTCAGCTTGATATCCACAAGTATATTTTGTTTATTTGGTGGGGGATTTGTTTTTGTTTGGGTTTTTAGCGGTGGGGATTGTTTGTTTTTGTTTGGGGTTCTTTGTTATTGGTTTGATTTATTTGTTTTTCAGAACCCAGGGATAAGACACTAATCCACAACAACTAGTTTTCTGAATGTTTTTATCAGTCAGCTTAACTTTTCATCATTGCTTTAGCAGGTTCCATCACTAAATTTAAGCTTGCATATTTAACAAAATCATATGTAATTTTTCCTCATAGTGCTACTTATTTTAACAGCCCCTTTACTTTCACCAGTTTTATATCAACATAATTGTTCTGAACTCAGAGATTTTAGCCCAGGCTTTACCTAATGTAAGCAATATCAAGACAACCAGTGAGGGACTTGAAAATTGCTGGACACTTCAACATAAAAGCATGCCCATGGAAGGCCAAATATTAATTCTGAAAATAACATAGCATAGGTACAGAAAAACAGTATTTTAAACTTTGTGAGTAGACTGAATATCAAACTGTTTCACAAAAGGAGGATTGTTCAAAGTAATCTATAACTCTTAAGAGTTTATCTACCTACTTACACATTGGCTGAGATGCTTGACAGAAGTCTGGTACCAAAGTTGCTCAGAGCAAATGTGGCAGATTCTGGTCTGAAGGCCTTCCTAGAAAACTACAGTCTCCCTACCGTGGCTAGGGAGAAAACTGTTCCTAACAGGCAGATTATTTAACACCCTGAAGCACACAAAGCACACCCCCACATTAGGTTAGATGAGGGCAAACCCAGAAACTAACAGGGAACGCAAAAAGCAGAGGAGCATTGTTTCTTAATTTGCACAGCAGAAAGTAGACATGACTTAAGCTTAAACTGAGGATTTTATTCAAAGGCATTATTAATTCTGTGTTTGTGCGTTGCTGTTTACCTGCCTGTTGCCTTTGGAGAACAGACATGTCATATTTACAGCAGAAGTTATTAGTCCCTGTTTATCAGCTGCCTGCTGGTAGAAGTGATGATAGAAGCAAAAACCAAAAGATGTGTGATATATGAATTAACCATATTATACTGACAGATTACTTCTTTCCAGAGAGGGAAAGACAAATAAGGTGTTTCCTGCTTCCTCTACTTGAAGCTTTATTTTCCCCTCCAACTGAGTATAAAAGGCATGATTTCTCAATTCCTGTCAGTGATGCATGGGAGGATCAGCTCCAACTGCATTCTGCAAACTCTTCAGTTAAAAAGCACTTTTTCCAAGTTTCTGAAGAAGTACCAAGTGACCAGAAAAAATAAATCATAATACATTGATAAAAGCATCCTCAAAAACTGTTTTAGGAGGTGAAAGAAGCAGCACTTTTGTTCTTTTCTCTTACTGTTGCATTAATCTCAGGTATATGTAGCACATGTTTAAGGTCATATTGTCTTGATTTGGTTTCCTAAAAGCAAGAGATAAGCTTCCAAATTACACTCATATCTTTTTGGGGTTTTATAGGGACACAATCATACATGAATTTTGATGAATAGAACTGTGGCTAGGAAAGGAACAACACCAGAAGACTTTGAGGAACATTTGACAATAAAATGTGAACGCTCTTTAGATTTCTGAACTTCTCTATTGTAGAGCAAACTGTGTTACAACCAACCCAAGAAACAATTTGCTCTGGGAAACTCCAAACCAATTAGGGAACACAGCTGTGAATTTTGGCACTAGAGGCCCAAATCTTACACTAAATACATAAATGCGAACAGGCTAACAAATATTTTCACACCCCAGTACAAAAGTCTGCAAGGTGATCCCAAGAAGTGTTTGGCATCCCTCAGCACAGTCAGTCCAGGACAGGAGCCTCACAGAACACACATTTCATTGCTACCTCATTTGAGGCCTGAAAGTCACTGAAGTGAAACAACTCTAAGTGTGGTTCAGGTGCATAAATCACAGCACTTAGCAAGAAAACACACATCCAAATCTTGGAATAGCTCAGGGCTTTTCTCACAAGAAGGAATATTAGTAAAGGATGTGGGATTCAACTGTTTCACACAGCAAGGGTTCTGCTTCTCATTTGATGAGGTATTTTTCCTTAATTTTTAAGAAAGAAAAGGTAGCCATAGGTCTAGTATGTGTGAATTATTTTTATCTTTTGGTTTGAAAAGGACATAACAGATAAAAAGGACAAGCAGCCATTGTCTAGTGGTGTCCAGCTTTTGTGTTGTGCTAATAGGGTGACATCCAATCCAAAAGGAACAACACCCACTGGTATTTCACAGAACACCTGAGCAAGTCTGGATGTTAAATAAAACACTGAGATAAGCACATGAGACAACCAAAGGCCCCAATATTTTGAGATCCATGCTCATCTTAGTGTAGACTTTTTATTTCCTCTCTTGAAGCACTACTACTGTGGGAAGAACCACAAGAGATGTACCATGTATCAGGTTCCTCAAATATATGAAGTACACCATGATTAAGTAAGTTTTGCTTCTTTCCCTGTTCCTCCACACTCAAAACTGTGTTTGTAGGGTCTTGTACAAAAAGCTCAGCCTGTATCAACATTCCCAAAGAGCTACTTAAATGCAACATCACTTCTGGCCAAACTGTAAGGGGCAAGCCAAAGGACAGTGACTGCCCGTATAAGTGTAGCTGATTCAGATCCTAGTGGTTCTGTCATCCTAGAAAAGAACAGATGCAAGGATGGTGCTGCACTTCACATCCAGTCTTTGCATTGCCCCAGGCAAAATTTATTTACATTTTGCCATCCAACAGCTTATACCTTACATATGTTTGCCTGGAGCATTACCGGGACAAGAGGAAAGGTTTGGTTAGAAACAGAAAAGAAGAAAACGCCAAGGAGGAAAGCCAGTTCTGAACTTATTGGGGATGAAAAACAATTTTAAAAGGGCTGGACGAAGTATAAGGTTTGTGTACCAGTGTTCCCTTTCACTGTGAAGGCCAAGTATTACAATCCCAGGTAGCTTCACATGATCCTCAAGGGGTTTGGGCTTTTTAAAAACAAACATCCAGTGCCATTACAACTTCTTTTCCCCCCATGTCCTTTCTGTCTCATCAGAAACTTTTAAATTAAGAAACATTCACTAAAGGGAATTATAATGTAATTCATTGTCTGAAAAGCTGGCTGGAAAGATGCTATATATACACATATATGGATTTCAGATATGATATGTCACTGCATTTCTCTTGTTGATATAAATTACCAGACCAATCTTATTTTAATGGTCCATGGAAATCCAGGCCAATACACTTTCCAGCAGTCTTAGCTGTCCAGCTTATCCCACTGTTCATATTTTTGAATATAAATTGTAGGGTTTTCTCTAATTATCAAATGCAAATAGCATTGACAACAGCATCATCTGTTATTGTATCCTCATTATCATGCATGGGTACAACTGAGGCATTTTTAAGGCCAAGACTACTTGATAATTATGCTTGGTAAAATCTTATTATTACTACATGTTTAACATGTCAACCGAGGAACGCAGCACAGTTAAATTAGCATATCTGAAAAATGAAGGTGTAATAATTGGAGCCCATTCCCTTTGATTTTCATCAGATACTTGAACACTAAGTTGCTAACATCACAGTGTACTGGGTCTGTCTGGACCATGAACTGTCATTGTGTTCAGAGTGAAGGATGCCCTGTGAACACAGCTGAGGGTCTGTACACACACACCAGAGCAGGGCAGGAGGACCTGCAGCCCCTGCCAGTGGCACCAGCTGCAGGTGCCCAGGTCTGGGGCAAACACTGGGAGAACACTGCCCAAAAGCAAAGGGTGAGGTGAGAAGGGTGGGCAATGGCCCTGCAAGCCCAAAGGGAGAGCAGGAAGAGGGACAGAGGGGCTCCGGGCACCAGATTCCTCTCGAGAGCCTGCTCTGGAGTACAGGGGTTTCTCACTGGGGCAGGGCACCAGAGTGAGAGGCCAGGAGGACAACAGCCCCCATTGCCCATTCCCTGTGCTGCTCAGAGGGGAAGCAAAGGAGTCAGGACTCAGAGTGAAAATAAGCCCGGGAAAAATAAAAAGGGAACAAAGTCAGGGGAATGCGTTGTGCAATGTTTGCATTAGGGTTTTGCATTTGTTTTGCAACATCTATCCAATTCTGGTTTAATTAGCAATAAAATACATACATTTTCCCCAATCAAAAATGTTTTGCCCATGGGGTTAATTAGCAAGTGATGTCCCTGTCTTTATCTTGACACACAACCACCTTTATTGTATTTTCTCCCCAGCTTGCCAGGGTGAACCCACCACACTGCTAATCAGGTATGAGAGAACTGACTGCACACTGCTTGTCAGACACCACACAAGTTCACACCAAAGATGGTAACTGAATGCACTGGAAAAGCAATAGATGGGTTTCTCACAGATCAATTTGATGAGAACTAAAACAGATGAATTTCATTTGTAAGATGAATTCTACATAGTTAAAACTCAAAGTAAAAACCTCAGTATTTCCTCAGTAGAACACTGACACCCAGAACAAAGCCGTGAAGGTCCAGCTTTCATCTCTCCTCCACACAGCCCCTTGGGGTCCCACAGAAATGAAACATGGGGTTCCAGTGGAAGGCGTCCCTGTCCATGGCAGGGGATTGGCACGAGATGAGCATTAAGGTCCCTTCCACCCCAAACCATTCCATGATTCCAACAGCATTCCTCCTCTATAAAAAATGGGGAAAGATATCAAAGGAACACAACTCTGCTGTCTTTGGAGTAAACAAAGAGCTCTGGCAAGGTTTGAGCTCAGCTCAGTTCCCCTCTAAAGAGCACAGAATTGCTGCTTAAGTAACTGTGTCTGGAGAGCAAAGACACCTCAGGGAAGGTATGAACAACTTTAAATTTGGCTGCTCTCAGACAGCAGCTCCTCCAGCTTCAGCTAGGGCTGCAAATCCAGTCTCCAAGACCATTTGCTGGAACCACTGGCTGAACTGGAGGATTCACTATGCATTTCTATGGCAAGCAACTTTCTGTGGCAACTCCCCCAAATTCACAAGCTGTTCTGCACCTCCAACAACCACATTCAATTGCCCTTGCTGGCATACATGCATCAGCAACAACAACATATGGCCACCAAAGCTGTGGGACTCACCTTCACATCTACATATTCCAAGCTGCGCGGGGAACTTGAACAACACAGTGTTTGTCCCCATAAACACAGTGAGACCTGGCTTGGCAATGGCACAGTCTCATACTGAGGGCTCTAACAGGACTTGCAAGTTGCCATGAAATCTCAGCTCACACAGTACACTGAAGACACCGTGCCTTGTCCTTTTATAGGTGAGTAGATCACACAGAGTAACTGTGGGTAATAAGCAGTGAATTAAAGATCACCATCTAGCTATGAATGAAGGTCATCCAGTCAGCATAAGGCAAATCTACCAGAATAAATTCTTTAAGATCATATGTCAAATAAAACAGTGCCCTTTCAAGCTTTTCTTTCTCCCACTTCTGAATCCATAAATGATATGTCTAATCATGTATAATTAAGATCTTTAGTTCACAGAAAATGAAGGCAAAAGGTATTGACAACAAATAGGTAATAAGCAGCACAAATGAAACTCAAATAAAAAAGACAACGAAAAAAGTTAAACTGATTTTATATCATTAACCTGCAGTTTTTCTCAAAAAATTCCCTTGAAATTTAAAATAAAATAATTTGCATCTATTAATAGCTCCCAGATTTTTAAAAAAATACTTATCACTTTATTTTCAGGATTAATTTCATTAAGTCACCCTTAATTTAACTTACAAAGTTAACTTTTATCCTCAATGCAGTTTGCCAGGACAGTAGACTGAATTTGTGAAGAATTAATTTTCCCTTATAAGTGAACGAACAAGATTGGAGGAAGATGAAATGAATGATTAAGTGATTGCAGTTAACCAAAAGGTTTCATTTTGATCCCTTATGGAGGATGATGGAATATCATTTTATTGAAATCCATTATCCTAATGAGAAGATATTCTATGCTTGATCTTAGCCAAAAGGCTGGTGGAGATACTTTAATGACTTAGTGCTTCTGCTTAATAGGGAGATTTCATAATTACTGCAAGTACATCTGTTTGATTAATGAGCCTTCCCCAGCATCCATGCATCTTCTTTCAGCTGGGCTGACAAAATGCACTGGGAGCACAAGCACAGCCGTGCTTTTCATCCTGTACATGTGGACAAGCAAAGCATGACTGAGAAAAAATGAGGAGAATCCAAAAATCAGGCATTCTAATTTGGATTTTCATTATTTGAAGCAAAAGTTCGCAATTTTCTCCTCCATTTCTTTTAGCATATAGAAAAATGAGGCTTGTAATAAACATTTAAGTAAAACTTGCAGTGAATTTTATGGCCCATCTCATGGAAATCTTACAACAGCTTGCAATCAAAGAGAAATAAAAATCAACCCAGGCAATAAATAAAAGAACATTGATGTGTTACTATAAATGTGGTATCCACATATAACATCCATTTATGAAAAGAACAGAGTTGTTTCAGTTTGTTTTCATATGTTACCTAATGAATATGAAATTTTGCTATAAGTATACAAAAATTATCCCCTAAAATGTCAATGTTTAAGCCCATAATGTGATATTTTAAACTCAGAAATCATAAATGAAGACCTATTAATCCTCCTGCCCAGAGCTCTCACATGCAGCATTAACAAGAATAGATGAAAATAGAGCATCAGGGAAAATAGTATAGGAAAAACCTTCAGGACTGACAGAACTTTGCACAGGCAAGAATGTAGAGAAAACTGCTTGCTAAGTAACTAAGGAACAGGGCTGATGGCTCATTTCAAGTGAGAGATGGTATGATCTTACCTGAGTAGAGGATACCCAGGTATTTTGTATTATTTACAGAATGAAAGAGGGGTTTGCTCCACTATTACATTATCCTGACATCAGATCTACATTCATTAACAGTTCTCTGCTGCAAATGTCAGATCACTCCTGAAATTCTCTGAGTGTAGGTAAGTTTTACTGCACCAGTTGCTAATTCCTTATTGGGGGTATTCAAAAGAAAAAAGACCTCGTTCTCAAAACCAGAGATTTAAAATATATTTATATACTTTATTTTACATTATTCTCAATTCACATGCAACTGGATTTTGTGTCACAGTAGCACAAAAGTTGTCATGTGATATTTGCTCTGCTCTTTCTAATATATTATTAAAATACAATTGTCAATCATAGTTTACTACTCTGAGCCAGGTCTTTCTGAAACATTTCTTGAATTCTTGCTATTGCTCAGCTAATATCTCATCATGAATGTGGATATTGTTTTTAATGTTGTAACAGCAAAGTGCATGTGTTCAAATTAAGAAACACAATGTACTTCAGTATAGGCAGCAAGAAGGCCCAGAAAAATCAACCCTAGGTATAACTTGAGCTGCTCACACCAAAATGCATTTAGTGTTCCTGTCATGTTCAGGAAAGAAAACACTCCCCACTGATCAACAGGCATGGCATTATGTCCCACAGAATTTCCAGGTCACAGGTTCCACCCCCTGCAGCCTATGCTCCCATTGTTTACCCCAGAAACAATGGCAGTAATTGTATGATACATCAGAAACTGACTGGAACCTTGGAATGACCACCAAGGACACCACCCACACTTGCTCCAGAACTACAGGACAGCACAAGGACACAACAGTTGCACTGTGTTCAGGTCATCTCTCCTCAAAACCTGTTCCAAACTTCAAATGGGTAGAAGCATTTCCTCAGCAGTTCTGGGGGCTGTTGGGCAAACATTTTAAAAAAACCCAGTAACAACTGTTGCCCTCACAGCATTCATTTTTTTGCTATCTCCATAAAACACAAATACTTTTTGGTGCAACGGGGGGAATTCACTTTTCCTTGGAGGTGCATGTGTGCACTTGTGTTTAGGGGGAATGGCCACCTACTGTTCACAAAATAAATACATATAAATGTATAGAAAAACTCATTATCATTATGGTCTTTTGAGCCATAGTGCTGGCTGCACTGTTATACCTGAAAACTTGGGGCTTGGGATTGCAATTTGAGCTGAGGTAAATCAGCCTTCACCAATCCATGTCCCTCTGCGGCCACCACAAGCCACAATTGGTGAAAACCAACAGCTAGTATGAAAGAAACAATGAAGAAAAATGTTACAGGAAACATGAACAAGATGAATATGAAATAGTTTGTTTTGTTCCATGATCTCTGTACCAACACCTACTTAATAAATCACAACAAGAACATGGGGAAAGTGATTCTTCTTAGGATACTTTTTAGGGGAAAACCAAAAAAACCCCATAGCACAAAACAATGCACTACTGATTAAGTACAGAATGGAAGATCAACGCAAACAGTTATATATGAAACTCCAAATGGAAACAGTGTTTGGTTTAAACTCAGTCCTGGAAAGCTGGACTTCAAAGCTCAGAAATCAATCAGAAGTGGTTATCAGTAAAATTATCACCAGAAGTGGATCTGATGGGAGTAAAAGTGTTGAGGAAAAAGGTGGCCAGAATTATAATAATACAACAGTCAATGAGATATGGACTCAAGCTAGAATAGAAAGCAAAGCCAAAACTGATTAAGGAGCAAAGGGAAGTAGAGAGATTTTAGTGAAAGAAGCACACACGATATGAATCAACAAAACAAGAGAACCTCAGTGGAAATAAGTTACAGTCATAAGAGACAATGACTTAATAAATGTGCTTTGATAGGTCCATAAATCTCTGTGCTCTGTAAGAGTCAATAGTTTTACTTATTTATTTAGGGAAAACAAATGTTTGGTTTGATTTGATGAAATCAATATGGGGGTTTCAGAATGTAAGAAGCCACTGGGACTATTAAGAGTAAGAGCTAAGAATTAACCAAAGAATATTACAAGCTCAAGAGTGCCAGCCTACAAATATGAGTTAATTTAGTATTTTAAAAAGCAAGTCACATCATGAGACAGAAACTTGGACCATGCAATTCTTCTAATCAAAGCCAGAGCTCTGCCTTAGTGGGAGCCACAACCCATCACAAGTAAAACGATGGCTGCAAATGAAAACAGAGAAAAGATGAAACCCCACAAAACCAAGCAGAACTATATCAAAACACTTTCAAAATCACCATGTTCTAGTTTGCCTTCACACTGTCTGAAAAACTTTTCTTTATCAGACAGAAATACTTGGCATTTAAAGCTCTGTCACTTTCAATAGGTAATCAATGCTAAAGAATAAAAAGCCCACAACACCCTCCAAATCCCTTCCCTTTTTTCTTTTTAATAAGCTGAGAGTAAATGGTTGGGCTATTTTCAGGGATGTCTGTGGTTTTCAAAAGGTAATGAAAAAAGTTTTGTCCTTTCCAGACCTTTCTTTTTTAATGCATTTACTAATTGTTCATTTTGCTGTAATTCACCTGGGTTAATTTATCACTACTTTAACAATGAAAGGAAATAATAATCAACAAAAACCCAAATACTTAATTTTGTTACAAGTCACTAAGCAGTTCCTTAATGAAAGAACTGTTTGTAAATCATTATCTGTAATTCAACAGCAACTAAAAAATAATCTGAGAAAGCTAAATACCATGTTTCCAAATTTTAAACAAGACCAAAAATGGAAGGAAGAAAGGTAGAAGGTAGACAGAAGAATCTGTTTAACAGCAGTGTTGGCATCAGCAAAGTGAGGCCTGAAGAGATTTTATACGTAAACAGCTCCAAAGGCAAGCATGGAAAAGACTTTGGGATAAAAACCCTGTGTTCTTATCAAAAACGCTCATGTCCCAGCCTAGTTTCTACATTTATCATGAGCCAAGACACGCAGCCTCCCATTTGCAACAAACAGAACTCACTTTAATTAAAAATCAGGCACTCGCCATGCAAAACAGCCAATTCCATTGCATTCACCTTGAGCCACCTATGACAGTGATAACATGCAATATTTTAATCCCTGCATCCACAAAAGAATGAGCTAGTTCCACTTTTGTACTGCAAACAAGTCTTCAAATAAGGGGAGGAAACAAGGCTAAATGCATTGCAAATGAAGCCAGTTGAAAAGTAAATGAGATTAAAATTTATCCTGATTTTACATATAATTTAATGCCAAAAGCTGTAAAAACCATTTATCTTCTTAAGGTATAGTACACTTCCCTGGTAGTTTGGTAACTTCTACTAGCACTGAAACCCAGAGTGATAAAGCGTGACTAGGATGAATGTTTCATTTATGCAGTATGTAGTAACCAGATTTAATAAGATACGTATGAACTAAGTTGAAGCAACTAAATATTCCCTTAAAAAGGCAGTGTTTTAGCAAACATGCTGAAACCAAAGCAGGCAACTTGAAAATCTCAAGTAAAGAACTCTCTCCTGATCTCAGAATCTTCTATTATTAGTAGGAGACTTGAGCCAAAAAGTCATTCATGCTCAAAACTCTGACAAGCAAAAAATGCCTTTTTTCCAGTTACACACAACTGTACAAAATCCAGCAGAGAAAAAACAATACAAAACCTTTAATCCCACTTTTTCACTGTAATCCCACTGTACCATTCCTGCAACAGTTATTAGGGGTGGAGAAGCAGTAAAGCACCTGGGCTAATTTCACTTGTAGCCTGAAGTGAGATATCCTCTAGAAACACTGAATTTGCTTGTTACAAAACCCTGTAAAGTAGCAGAGCTCCATTTCAACTCTGAATTAACATGTCAGAACTCTTTAGCATGGTTTATTTAATTTAAAGCTACACTCTGATTTGGCACACCTCTACCTTCTGAAGTGTGTTGTGTGTTGATAACAACGGTGCGTTTCCAAGCGTGCTTTAATCCCACATGCCAGTCCCTACCCAGCAATCGTGTGTGTTATTCATACAGAAGCAGCAGCACGCTCCCCACAAGGCAGGGCCATGGGAGGGGTACAGCAGCAGCTGCTCAGCAGAGCACATCAGCACCAGGTTAGCAAAGGGACAGAGGAGGAATATTAACTCCATTCACCTGGCCTGACAAATAACTGAGGGGGGAAGGAAAGAAGCCTACCAGACACATTCAGTTCTTGCAAAAAACTGCATTGAGTATTTCCTTAGCACCACATAATGCACAGAAAATAATTAAATCTCTAAACATCATAGAAAACATTATTTGCATCAGACATTTTAACCAGTTAGTAGTTTTCCTTATTCCCAAAGGTGAAGGAAAAACTAAACATACACAACATGCTAAAGGCAGTTAGATCACCAAAGAGTGCCATTAAAAAAAAAAAATAAATGTATTAGCAGCCCTTTCTCTCCCTTCAGTATTTCTGGGGAGTCACTTGAAGCATCTCTGTCTCTCAGTACCTTTGGCTCCATGAACAGCTCTCAAGTAGAGGGGTCTGTGCTCACAACCACGCCTTGTCAACAGGGATTTTATACACAACAGAAACCAAGGCAGCAGATGCCACCCAGAACACCTTCAGCAAGCACAATGACACACATCACGCCCTCGGAATGACTATGAAGAATATGACTTGATAAAGAAAAACTCCGTTTCAGTTTTCAGTCAGAACTGTTAACTGCATTTTTCACACAAAAGCAGTCAGTTCCCCACTTGAGAGGAATTTCTAACACAATGTTTTGTGTTAGAAGGAAATAAGGATTTTCTTAGGTATATAGTACCAAAAAAAGTGTAAGTTTTCTTCTTTACCTTCCCGGATCAGAGACAGTATTTCATTCTACACTGATTTTCATACTGTCTTATGACTTCCATGTCATCCAGTGCCATATCAAGCAACACCACTACAGTATTCGTGACATTTTTTCATTCTTTTCTTAAGACTCCCCCAAAAACCCACCAAAACATGAAAATCAAAAAAAAAATCCAAGCCGAGAAAACCAAACGAGAAAAAACCCAAAACAAAACAACCAAACCACAACTCCCCCCCCAAACCAAATCAAACCAACCAACCACCAAATCCCCAACAAAACAGGGTGAGCACAAGATTGTGTTTTCTGTTGGTAAAGTTTTGATTTTGCCCACAAAATGAACCTCAAGGAACCTGGCAAATAAGCAGGCGGCAGCAGAAGGGGGACCTTTGATTTTAATGCCGTGGTTCAGTGATTAGCAGTGCACAATCGATGGCAGAACAGATGCCCCAGTGGGATGCTCCCTGTCATGCTATGCCACCTCTAATGAGGGGACTGGTTCTTTCCGTAGCACTGTCTTATTGACTCGGACTGTAGTTTACCAGAGATCAAACCAGCTCAATTAGGATGCTCATTTGTATTCAGGCTGCACCACCCCCAGTTCAGTTCCGAGCACTTGGTTCCCAGGGATAACAAAATGTTTGTGCATAATGTATCTTTTCATCCTTTAAATTGTAAAGGTCACTGGGTGAGAAGGTATTGCTTTTCTGACTCATATTCTTCTAGAGCTGTTTCATTTTCATCTCCATGCACCTGTCATAAGCTATTGACATAGGAAAGCAAGGTAAGAGGAGATGCTGTTTTAATTCCTCTCTCCACTACTTGTATCCAAAGTCACAGCAACAGACGCATCATTCCCTATCGGAAATAAATACAGACTCATTTACAAACTTGGTAAAAAACTGTCTACCCACAATTTCCTCTGGGAAAAGTGAACTAACAGACCTTTAAATTTACCAGGAGTAAACTTCACCTGATCTTAAAGGTCAATGAACATCTATTTCGGAACACAAATATATTCCTTCACATCCATGTAATGTTTGGTAGTATCAAATTAAAAACCCCAATGAAAAAAATTAATTACATTTTTTCCAGAAGACTACTCATACGTACTGTTCAGTTGAGGTGTGCAAATACTTGGGAGGAGAGCATCATTTCACAGACTCAGCCACTACTCCAAAGGGCACATGCACAGGATAATCTCTGGGAAAGAGTCAGAGTGTCATCCCCTTCAAAAGGTAACCAAGCAATTTTTACTGACACTTGAGATGGTCATTCTGAGAAATCCTATGACACAATGCCTGTTGTGAAATCATCCTCATTCAATACAGTCTGCACCGTCTAAGTGTGTTTTATAACAAAGCATGGCAATATCATGAGACTAATTATGGAGTTCAGTAATACCCGTAATGTAATAAGGCAAGAAAGAGTGCCCATTCCTCTGTCTTAAATACATTGGCAAAGAACATGGACCATAGCATCTACACCAAGGAGGACACATACTGGGTCAGACAGGAACATTTGAAACACAGGTGTGGAAGGACATGGAAATTTAGAACTAGCTCTTCGTATTTCCTGGGACTCATTAAGTATCTTCTCCCCTAGAAGACACCCAAGGCATTTCAGCTCTGAGGAGCCTTTAAATAAAGACTTCAATTTAATATTCTCTGTTCTCCGTATATTCAGTATACATTTATTTACAATAAATTTCTTTACTTAATCTATTTTATTGCATTTATAGTTTGCTTATTGACTTATATTTTAATATATCTATAATTTTACAATACTTTATAAAAGGTATCCACCATTGCCATTGAGGGAATCATAGAATGGCCAGTTTTCAATTGCATTTGTATGCAAAGTGGCATTTCACCATAGCCATTTATACTTCCCTGGAGTTCTCAGGAGAGAAATACATTTTCATATTACATTTATATAAAATACAGCACTATTCCAGAATCTATATAAACTACTGTGATGTTTCTTTCCAGTAATTTTAATTATTTTTCGTTCCTAATTCGCAGCTATTTTGTTATGTTCATACCTCAGCTATTTTAATTGCTTTACTGCTTATTGACTATTTAATTAGTTATTTCAATAAGCTAAAATCTAAGGCCTAACATGTAATCTGATATCCATGCCTAGCATTTCACACAGCAGATTTTTCTAAAAGCAGCCAACTTTGAGGTCAGACCGAATCCGAGTTCCTCATTACATTTTCAAGTCACAGCTATCACAAAAGGTGTTGATCCTTCTCACTTGATTTTCAGCCTTTTTTCCAGTTTCAATCACTGGTTACAACTTATACCATATGTTAAAATACTAAATTATGCCTTCACATCTCAAGGGACTAGAGTCATTTTAACTTCACCCACGGGGAGCTCAGGCTGACCAGACTGCACGGTGCTATCACAGAGTCTTGCCGTAACCACTGCCTGTTTGATAGGCCTACAGCCTTTGGTAACACCACTGTGTTCCTCCTAAACTCATGATTCATTTGGCTAAAAATACACTTTTTCGTTTCCTCTGAAGACATCTCATGATCTCACATAATACCAGTAATTCTGTTTCATTTGCAAGTGTTGCCAACAGTAATCTTAAAATTGTCTGTTTTCTGCAGCAAGCTGGAAGATGACCACAAAGCCTTACTACTCCTTCTATGAAATCCAGCTGGAGATAATCCTTATTCCCACCCCATCTCCACATTATTCAGTGATCATTCTCCCATGCAAAGCATACTTTAAAATCATTAATCATTTAATTCTTACAGCAGTAAATAAATATTTTATTAATAACTTACAATGCTTCATACATTGCTGCTGTATAAAGCGTAACATGCCGGTGTTTTTATCTTTCTGGTTAGACCACGCGCCCCATGAGACCAATACACATTCTCAGAACTTGATGTAATGAAGATGCTACTCCAGCAACATGACAGTGCTGAACAAACTGCAAGTTATTGCAATGGACCAAAGTGACAGAAACCATAGAAAGAGCAATGACCACGATAAAAAGATGATCATGCATGGGTACTTATCATGTGTATTCCTAAAAAAATTGGATTTTTTCACTTGTAAAAGAAAAATACTTGTGTTCTCATTCAGCTTTTGCTGTTCCCAGAAAGTACTCGAAAACAACAATGTCGTTCTGCATGTGATGGCCACACACGAGAGCCCCCCTGACTCGGGGCAGCCACAGGCACCGGTGCAGGGGGCAGAGCAGCGACTGCACTGACCCACACAGATGGACAACCCAAAACAGTCACTGAGGGACTGCAACTGGAGCACCTTCTGTGGCTTTCTCCTGGCTCTAGTCACAGTTCAGTTTAGAGCCCAGGAGAGTTTATGACTGCTGTGCCCTGGCCATATAGTTAACACAACCAACACCCTTTTCTAAGGCAAATGGCCATACGATGCAATCATGCTCATCTTGTATCACCTATTTATCTCTCCTTCTCTCCGCTGTTGTTGTCACCAGCATGTGATGACTGTCACAGAACAGACAGACACTGCAATAAGACTATTTGTCCACCAAGCACTGTTGCCAGCATATGGTGACACTCACTAAGGAACATCTCCTCCACCATCCTCTACCTCCAAGGAAGGCTCACTTATGTTCTTCCAGGCAACCCCTGACTCTTGAGTATCCTGCACTGGTTATTAAGAATTTGACCTGGTCTCCAGAGGGCCCAGGTGACAAAGTCTGGATAACTAAAGACACTAATGACTAGAAAATCTTTTCACTTGAAAGATATAATTGCTAAAGTGTGTAACAATAAGCTCCTATGCTAACTGCTAGAAATCATACATAAGTCATGCTAATTATTGAAATATTACATAGTAATAAATTCTAGTTGTAACTACACAACCCCGTGATCAGGTGACAATAAAAAGCAAATATGTATCTCAAAAAAAGCCAGCATGTGCTTTTAAGTAAAAAAAAAGTGGATGGGGGAGAAATAAAGGAAGAAAGGAATGATGATCTAGAAATTAACATGCTCAATTCCTAGAAAAATTGTGGCAACTTTTCAAATAATTTTCAAGTTCCCAACATGCAAGGTAACAGCAGTCATTTGCCATAAAAAAACCCTACACAAAGAATGTTTTTCTATGTATGACGGTAAATCTTTTGTCTTCCTTTCTTAAAGTAGTAGAAAAATACTTTAAATCATGACCTCAACACAGCTTTGACAACTCTTGTAATACTCTCATAGGTAGCCAAGGGAAACAGCAGCAGAAAGCAAGCAAAAAGCCTAGAGGTGTGTACGTGCACCTCTGTATGTGCAGTTAGTAGGGACAGACATCCTAAAAGGAGTTCCAGGGTCTCCCTTGAGTTAAGGGATATGCAACAACATCACCAACAGTAAGGATAATAAAAGGAAAAATACTGCTATTGAGTCCAGAGGTGTTATCAAGCCAGTTGGAGGGAAAGACTATGTTACCTAACTGAAGAAGTTTCCTAAGAAACAAGAAACAAAGTTCTATATACAGGCAGGATTAATCAGCAGCACTAACACAAGCTGGGGAAGGACTGGTTAATGCCAGCTGGCCAGAAAGCAAAAGTATCATGGGCTATGCAGGAATTAGCATTTTCATCCTATCACATATAAAACATGTAGAAACAGGAGGATTACAGCCATTCCTCTGCCCCTCAGAACTGGCAGAGCCCCACCAACACTGCTGCATCTCACCTCAGGGGAGAGGTGACACATGAGAATGGCAGCCCAGGACAGCAGAGCAATGGGGATGCAGAAGAAAATGTTCTATGTGGGCTTACTGAGCTCTGAAAAGAAATGAAAGGCACATGTCCCTGAAGGGTCTACAGGCAGAGTTACTTCATGTCCATGGTACCAGTAGCTGCCAGCTTTGAATAAGGTCTGAGGAGAAAAGGTTAACTATAAGCAGTGATCTATTCCACCAAAGCAGACAGCCTGTGAAGCTCTGGAGAACCCACCACACGCTATCATTTTACTTAAGCCAACTGTAGTCATCAATAAAATGGCTGAAGAAGTGATGGAGTGTACAACACTTTAGTAGACATAACAGAGCAGGATACAGTCTACAAGGAGTGGCCAACACTGACATAAGCCCCTTGTTGAGCTTCATGGTGTAACTTGCTGGTTTCAGTCACGTTTGGAGCAGTGTCTTCTCACACTTGCCCCTAACTTTGCCTCCTGCTCAGTTTCAGCAGAAACATGCAGGTCTGTTTTCTTCGCTTCACTATGCTGGAGGTCAGGGAGATGCCAGTGTGAAGGAATTCACCCTGGTAAGTTTAGAGCAGCAACCCTGTCCCTGTCTAGTTCACTAACAATTTAAAAGGAAAGTAGGTTTTGGAATACTTTAGTCTTTAAGGCCTAAAATAGCACATGGGTGTGAAGCTGCCAGTAATTTTCATATGGGGGCGTGCATAATCAACCAAGCAGAAGCTGAGCAGAACCATTCTTCTGGTATTCAAAAATGAACTAATAACTGAAATTTGCATTAAATAATTAGTACAGGAGGCCTAAATGCACAAAAGGAAACTAGAACAGTCACTGCTCTCCCACCACCTCACCTCCCAAATTCCCCATTAAAAACCTGCCTCCACAGATGGACATTATTTATGGCTAGCTAAAGTTGCTTTTTCTCTGATCAGCACTCACAAGCTGCAGTGAAAAAACAGCTCAGCTCTTTGCTTTTATGCTAAGTTTTCACGAAAACAAACCCACAAGAACAGTTATATCTCTTCCTTGAATCAGCAACTTTGCCTCCTTTTGGATTAAAGGACCCAAGTACTACAAGTGCTGAAAAGCCACATGATAAAAGAAAAACATAAAGCCAAGTAGCAGAAGCTTCTGCATAAGCTCCCTATCACAAACAAGACTCACCTGAAAGATGGGGCTGGCCATGTATCTACAAAATGGTAATTTCTGCACAAAATAAATTGCACACTAGAAAGCAGGACATTCCTGTTTGCAACTACAAGAATAGCCTGTCACTAAGAGCTTTTTGCTTGCCAGAAAAGAAGGTGATTCTTATTTTAATAATTTTAATACTATGGAGAAAAGTAAACAGACTCCCTTCTTATCAAGGGGTAAGAAAGTGAAGCATATTGGAATAGGAAATAAACACAACTCTTCCTCTGCTGCAGAAAGCAGTCTTCGGCAGGAAACTCAAAAGGAGGAAAACAAAAGGAGAAGAAATCTATGCAGAAAGATTTATTCACTTCTATTCAGACTGCACCATCCCTGTGGGGACAAATCTTAGCAGGTAATTAATTATCACACAATAAATTAAACTCAAAAAGGAGAAATATTTGTGAGCACATTTATTCCCAGCAAAATAGGAATAATTAGGCAACTGAACAATAAATTCTTTATTTTCTCTTCTCATGGTATCAAAATCTCCCCTGGAATCCATTTCTAGGGGACAAGAGTCACACAGGGGGGTAAAAGGACTATTTTCTGCTGGAGTTCTGCACAGAGCATCAGAAATTAGAGTTGTTAAATTATTCTTACAGTGAATTTTGCAAACAGATACATGTTGAGAAAAAAGAGGGCAAAAGTCTTGAAATAATTTTTACTCCAAAGATCTTGCCAAAAATCAGCTCTGAAGACATGTCACAGTTCCAATTCCGGAAACAACCAGAGCTTTCACTACAGAAGTACATTTCTTTTAAAGTAACTAAAGCATTCCAAGATTCTGCATTTTCAAGGATGCCCACAGGGACAAAGCACACACAGGAGCCCACTCACATTGGTGTGCCAACTCTAACAAGCATCTAGAAAGTCCTGATGGGTTTTGATAGAGTGACAGACACCACAAAAACCAAGCCAAGAGTTAGTGGGCTGCGGGTGGGAGGGTAAGACTGTTTTCCCATGAACTTCTATATTGAACCTATTGAAATTATTTCTACAAAATTCAGGCAAGAAGTCCCTTTGCCTCTAAGCTTAGGTATTGAAAACCATCTTCTGAAGAAAAAGTGCTGCTAACTCTGATATGACAAGGTGGTGCACTGTGTGTGCTACAGCTCTTCCAGGTGGGTCTACAGAGTGAGGACCCCAAGAAAAGAAATGGCACAGAGAACAGGAAATACATCCTGCCAGCTGAAATACAACACTGAGCAGCAGGAAGATGAACAACCAGGTAATTTGCCATGCCTGCACACCTCACCCCAGTTTACCTACCCATGGCTGCAGGCCAAGAAACCAGTCCCAGTGGAGCAGCAGCTCCACTCCAGCAGCACTGCTGGACTCATTGGTCTCCTTTGCTTCAACTGAGCAAAGTCAGGGTAGCGAAATTTTCCAGCAATGCTCTGATAGTAAGGCATTTCTTTGCATGTGGGGATTTTATTTTCATTTCAACTGTTTGCATGTATTAAAAGTGAACATTATATGGAACAGCAAGGCAACAGGTAAAGATTCTCTAATAACCAAACCAGCAGCCTGGTCCTGGGTGTGCTGACACTCTGGATGCTGTCTATCAACTTCTACCCTATTAGAATACAGTTGACATAAAATGATTTTTCCCCTAATCCTGCCATTAAATTTTAAAGATAACATTACACTTGAAAGGGAAACAAACAGTGGATGTTGGGGGGAAGAAAAAAAAAGGAAGTCATCTTAAATCTGTACTATTTCAAGGCAATTTCCACTATCCTGAGAAGCTCTTCTTACTAATCTACTTTTCCCAACCAATAATAAAAAAGAAACAACCATCTTCCCCACTCTAAAGGAACCCCAACTGGATCAGTGTGCATAAAATATTTAAATTGGCTAAAAGGCCAGATTAAAGCTGCTTTCTCTGTGCACATTTATTATTTTTCCAAAATGAATCCTATGGCAGAACGATGCCAACACAACACTAGAGCACAGCATAATACTGCCCTAAATCCCAGTGGAAGTCCTCACTGGATGAGGCTGTGTGCCGAGTCTGTGTTTGGCACAGTTATTTACACTGGGAAGATTGAGGTGACTTTAATTAAGCAGTGTAACACAGTAAGATATTAGTGCCATGATGCATCCACAATAACTGAGGAATTCGCTCTGCCCTGGTACCATGGAGGTACCGAGCTTGCTTTGCTGCTCGGTATTTCATATTCTATCCATACATTGCTGCTGTTGGCACCATGGGAATCGCTAAGGGAAGGGGAAGATTCGGGTCAGGTTTATCCTGTGCAACACTGCAGGGGCAGCCCATACTGCACTCCACACTGTCCAGGCAGCCTGACACACTAAAGGACAGCACAGGCCTGATGAATCACATTGCTTTAGTAACTAAGTAAATGAAATGTCAGAGAGGTAGGGCTATTGACTGAAATTTAGTACAAGTGATAGACCACTAATGAATAAATAAAGCTGCCTGGGAACAAACAACTCTGACTTTCCATGCAGATTTATTCTTTTAGTTCTCATTTACTTTAGTTTTATGTCATGTTTGATGCAACTTAATTTTCCCCCACTTGCCACTACACCAGGGAAGTCTGCCTTACTGCATTAGGGAATGCCAGGTCTGAAACACCACAGTCCTTGTGGCATTCTACCCTTCTCACTGTCTGGAGCTACTGTCTGGGCTTGTTAATAGCTTAAAATAAATAATGCTGTCATCCAGTTCAAATCCCCATTCTACTTTTCAAGAGGGATGGTTGCAATTTAAGTGCAAGAAGGTTTCATCATAGCCAAGTGTGTGCCCACAGGGAATAAAATAGGTGAAAAAGGAGGACCAGAAAAATCAAACCAAGCTGCACTCTAAGTTATTCAGAGTACATGAACAAAACTTTAAACTGAACACCACTCTAAAACAACAAACCTCCTTTAAAATATTCATAATATTAAAAAACCCTCTAAATAAGTTTTAGGTTTCATTTAACTCTAAGATTTTATCAAGAATCTGTCTGCATATAACATCTACTATATTTAGAACTTTGTTTCCAAATTTTTTTTAATAAACTTAGTTCCCACATCCATTGAACATAACCTTTCTGTTCAGCATTGTTGTCTTATCTGGTGTTGCAGGCAAAGTTATTCCAGTGTTTATAAAAAACAAAACTGTAGACATACACACAAAAAAACACAAACCAACCAAACAAAAAAACAACAAATAACCAGAAGAAAAAAAAACCAAAACAACACAAAAAGCCCTTTCCCAGGCGTGAAAATGAGTGCAGATGCTCTGCTGTGCCCAGGGCAGGCACACAGCTCTCCTGTCAGGAGCTACAAGGTAGGAGACACCAGATCAACACTGACACAGCAAGAAACAGCAAGCTCTTGCCTCTGGTCCTGTAAATACAAGTGCATTCTGTGCCTCAAAATTATTTCATGTCACACATTGCTTAATACTGCTGGCACTGCTTTGATATCATCACTGGTCATAAATGTTAAATGATAGAACTGCTAAGCATTGAAGATATAAGTTGACATTTGGGTTTGCTTCCCCCTGACACTTAAATAAGAAAAAAGTTGCTTTCTAAGACAAAAAAAGTGAGACCTGAACCAAGGCAGGAGCAGTGCTGCCTGCACAGACCAGTGGCATCAGCCACCCATCCCAGTACTACCCTGGAGGGAAAGCGACCTGCAGACTTAATCGTCATGAGGAAGACAGAAAGAAATCCCTCCTCTTGAACACTTCTGACATGGCATGCTGTCACATAAGTACCAAGAGAGTGACATTTGAAGTTGCATATTTGAAAGGAAAATTTTTAGGAAAAACAATGACTTAACCCAAAAACCACTAACACCTTATCCCTTTGCATTATATGCATTGTAAGGAACAGCCTATTCATTTTTACACCTCCTTTTGAATTAAGTAGTTACAGATATTTGTCTCTTGATGGCTGTTGAGCCCCTGTTCTTGTGCAAATGTTCACTATGGAGAATCATGTAAGGACAGGTCTCAGGTATGAGAGCCACAACTTTATCCTGCTCTCCTAAACCCATCAGTCCTCAAGCTGAGGTAAACAAGGGCCATAAATCAAAGCTACTCATGCACAGATAATCCAAACAGCCTCTTTGCATTACCAGCTGTCAGCACGGGCCACTGGGCAACTGCTGTACCCACATTCACACGTCTCTTGCATTTAATGAGGCTTCATTTAACCTGACAGATTGTGCTCTCTTTCTAAAGGGTTAACTTGAAAATGATCCTTCCATTGTTAGCCTCTTCTCTGACTTCTTTAGATCAATGTTATCAACATTTTACTTTTTCTACTATAAAATGACTTAGAGCTAAAAAAGTGTGATAACATGTAATTCCACTAACACTTTTTTTAACCCAGAGAAACTAGGTTTGATTAATGCAGTCTTTTCACAAAAAGTTTTTGAAGTAGTTTTACTTTTCCCTTATTTATTTTAAAAAGTAATTTCAAGTGCCTCATTGAAGCATTAATAGCCACAGGGAAAAAGCAGTGACTTCAGTGAATGGACACCAATACATTACAGCTCTGCATTTGCAAGGAAACAGCTCAGACAAAGAGGACCTCACCAAGTATCTCAGCTGCATCTTTTTGTCTAGTTGAGTCCTACCTCAGGTGCTCCCAAACCTTGATGCAAGACAAGGGAGAGAGTATTTACATAAAGAAAAAAGATTGATGTAGTATTGGTAAAGTAGTTCCATTCCCATGTTTTTAATAAAAAAAACCCCAAACAAAAACCAAAACCAAATCCAAACAACTTCTGGGAATTTCCTGTAAGAAAAGAGGGAAAAGGTTGTTTGGTCAAAAGAAATAGACAAAAGACCCTTATTAGATACACTACCTGTCAGAGAAAAAGGCACTAAGGCAAACAACCTGGTTTTAAACACTTCCTAGTGTTTCATCCAGATTCAGCTGCTAGTCCTTACTGGGTGGTAACCAGAGTTCAGGACAGTCGCTCCCCTGCACAAAACACCCAGCCCCTGAATGCAGCCTCAGTTACAGCCCCTACACACCCACCCTGAGCAGGTGGCACCAGCACAGCAGTGCTGGGTTTCACAGCCACTCCACAGACAACCCAACCAACAGGCTGTGTTCTCTTACACCAGGGACACTTGAGAACTGCTCCTTTCTGGGAACTCCAGCTTCTGGCAAAGTTATCGCACACATTAGAATTCAGATGACTTCAAGGTTATAGTGCTAGCATGACACATTTCTAGGTTAATTCTTACTTACAGAGCTTAACGCAAAGCACGCTTACTTAGGAATGGAGACAGCAAAGACTAGATCTAAAACCTAAGTAGCTAGCAACTAAGAGAATCACGCTTATCTGTTATGATTTTCATTAAGATAAAACGACTTGCGAATTATTCTGGAAGAAGGGGTTATTTTTTAGCTGGTAAGTGAACCCTTAGGCAAGACAGCACAAATTTATCACCTCTGTCCTTTCAGTCAATTGATTCTGTGCATCTGCATCACTTTTAAAGTTGGGGTGAAAGAAAAAGTCATAATTACAAAATATTAAAAAAAGGCAAGTGGGGAGATACAATGGCACTAAGCTTCTCCTGCCATTTTGCTGCACAATGAAGCAACCCAACAAGACATCCCCAGACAGCTGTGACCTGACCCCACGCCGTTCTGTCCTGGGGAAGACAGAAGGAGCTGACTGGGGCAAAAATGCTTCTTTCTGAAGAGCAGAACAAGAATCTCTTCTTTTAAGCACCTGCCAGCACAGAGAGGGCAGCCCCCAGCTGGGTGTGAGGATGTACAAGCACACAGGGTTCAAGTTTGCAGCTACATCAAGCAGGTTAGTTGTACAGGTGACAGATTGCCTGCCTGAGAAATTAAGGCACTCAGCTTCATTGTGGCTGCAGATGTCTCAGGCTCCAGAGGACATGCAGAAGTTATGCCAGAACACCTATTGTTCACAGGGAGCTCTGTGCAGCAGCCTGGGATGTGCACCACTGCTCCATTACAAAGAGAGACTGACAAACCCAAAAATGCACAGCAACAACATGCAAAGCAAAGTGACTTAAAGGGATCAAGGTTTATGATCTGACAAGTATATCAGGTCATAGAACGTAATTTCATTCTTGTAATTACATGACAGAGGCAGAGTTTGTTCCCTGCCTCATGCATGCTGTGTGACCAGTAAACATAACAGTGATCCTGTTAAGGGGACAAATTATTACCATCCAACCGAGAGCTCAGATAAACAATATTATTACACAACATCTCTAAATTAAATTATTTCCAAGACACATGTCTTAATAGAATTGTTACAAAATGCTGGTATGTGTGAAAGCAAGCACCATTCGGTAAAAATCTTCAGTTGTCCTACCTAATGCTTTAACTATTGAATAGCTTGTATATCCTGTACATTAAAACTTTATTAATACAGTTTAAATACTTCCAAGTCTTAACTTTTTGCTCTGGGCTAAGGTGACTCTACAGTGTCCACCTAGGTCCTGTGATTCCAGTTTTCCCTCCAGAAGGGCTGGCAAGGGCAGGGTTGCAGGTTGTCATTACACTGGGGTCCTTGCAGGAGTTGGATATTGGTGATGGTGCTTTCTCCCATCTCAGTTTTGGTTCCTCTCAGGGAGACTTTTTTTTTTAAATACATTTTTCCACCCCATTCTGGTTGCTTGCCCTGGCTTCCCAGGTTAACATTGAGAGTTGCCCACAGCCCATCAGGTTCACTTAACACAAAGGCCTGTCATTTTTCACTCTGTGACCACCAGAAGCCATCAGACCTTCAGACTCTGGGGGTTCACAAGTTTTATAGGTCATTAATTAGGAAAAAGGAGCTGGATGCATTTGAGACCTTCTACCAGGACTATGCTGCTCCTCTACCTATTAACCAAGGCCTGGCCCAAACCCTCCAGATGAAAAAGCATAGTTACATTCTCCACCAAAAGCTTTGTGCCCACAAAAGCCAAACAAGTCTTACAAGAAAGTTTGACCCATTTCCTTTAAGGATCAGCTTTCTTGAAACATACTCTGTCCAATTAGACTCTGTTTTACCAGAGTCAAAACTGGAGAGAGATACATTTTCCCTTGTTAACAACATTCCAATAAATCAGAAATACTGCAAAATTAAAAAAAAACACAAACAAAAACCCCAAAACCAAAAAAACCTAAAAACCCCAAAGAACACAAAAAACGCCCTAACACAAACCTAAACTCCAAACTCAATGAACTCAATGTAAAGCTTTTATGCAATCTTTTTCTCCTCAGTTGTTGTTTTGATGGGAAGAAAAAAAGGCAGAAGAGCTAAAGAAGGAGATGCTGAATCACCCTCTAACTCTCATTCCATGCAGAACATTGTTGTTTATTTTCCACACAAAATAAACTTCCATGAGAAAAGTTAAAGATGGTCTTTTTCTAACCTTCTAGAAGAGTAGCACATAGGATCACATTACTAAGGAGAATTAATATTAAAAGGCGTTAAAATTATAAAAGGAACATTGCAATATTCTTCCAGTGGGCACACCTGTAAGTATTCATTACAAGGGTACTCTAATTAATTTACAGTAATATCTTAATTCATCACCAGTAAGGTTTGTAATTTAAGAGACACTGCAGACACAAACATTAATATCACATCTGTAAGTAAGAATAGTCTGACTGCGATTAATTCCTTCTCCTAGGCTATATTTTAGGTCCACAGTATGAATTCAATAACATATTGTTGCATCTGCCAGTCAGAACTTTGCTATTTTTAGTATTTCCCTGGATACTAAAGGAGGAAGTGCTTTGACATAAAAGTCTAAAGCAAGCAAACAAAACAGCTGCTGAGAATTCAGAGTGGAAAACCTATGGAAAAAAAAAGGGTACTCCAATAGAATAAAGTGTGCCTTTCTGCCAGATGAATTCTTCCCAATACAGAACAAGAGCTTGCTCTGCTCTTCAGGAGCAGTCTTCATCGGCACCGCTGGAGATCGAGGGACCACCTAACCTTGTCTGCAAACATTCGTGTTTCACCCTGTGTTCTGTCCTGCTATTGTTTGGTGTCTGGAGGGGAGCAGTAATCCAAGTATTCAGGCATACCAATTCCTGTTGTCTTACAAAGTGCTAGTCTTATAGCTATAAGGAGAAACGTTTTAATTAGGCCTTAGCAGCAGGCAGGAGTGGCTCCCAAGGATGCCTGCCAGCACTCAGCTATGCTGGCCAAGTCCACACAGCCTCCCAGGGCAACAAAATCTGCACATTAGGCACTCCTCTTGCCAAGCGCCTTCTGACATCTGAAGCATCTCAAGTACACAGGATGCTTCTCAAGTGCCACATCCTTCATAGATGGGCTTAATCCTTGCACAAGTTCAGGTGCAGGAGCAAGGTTTGGTTCCTCTGAACTCGGGAATGGCTTCCCAGTTCTCAAGGGATCAGGTTAGTTTTAATGGCAAGCATCCATACATCATAAATAAAGGTTTATTTCATCCCACCCACAGAAAAATAACATATGGTAAATAACACTTTATGTGAGTCCCACCGAAGATCTATTGCCCATATTTTAAATGGCAGGTAAATGATACAGAAACCTTATGACAGTACTTTACAAATGCAACCTTTAATGTTAATGATTTAAGCTTATATTCACACATGGTTTCATTTCTAAGAATAATTAGGCAATTGATATCTCCATCTGGCTCAAAACACTTGCTAACACTTTTGCAATCAAATACTCTCATCAGTCTTTCAACCAGATAAGATTTTTGAAAATGAAAACTGTTCCACAGTCAGCCATCAGTTACATCAGCTGACTGGTGGTTTAGGTCCAAGGTGATGTTTCTGGTAGCTAAAGGAGGCTGCTATCTTGCTGTCAGTCACCCTGCACAAAGACTCCCAACCAAGTTGGGAGAAACTGAAGTTCAAGTCATTCCACAGAAAGAGCTACACTTTCGCCAATTTCTTTGGAGTGCTTTGTGTAAAGAACTGGGAACCCAGAGTTCCCACAGTCAAGTTACTAATTCTGCTGTTACATGCCTAGCTCATGGCTTGGTTCTGTCAGGGATTTCTTCAAAGTTCTTTGACCAGAACCAAGAGAATGAGGAGAATAATGTATGATTAAAGGAAGAGACAGCCTCCTACTGGAGATCACGTGCAGCAGGTGTATTTTGGGCACTAACTGAACTAATTCCTCTTTCATTTTAGCCAACACTGACTTTGTACTTTACAGCAGAAATCCAGGCACAAGCATGGAAACAGCTTCCTTTGACACCAGACCCGATGCAAGTCAGAGGGAGCCAGATCTTTTGTCACCCACGCACAAAGACCTTGCTCCTCATCAAGGCACCACCTATGGCATTACCTGGTGCCCTCCAATTGGAGGCAAGAACTCAGGTCTCCAGAGCACCCTGATACTCTGCATTAGCTACAACCCAAGCTTTTCACCTCCTCCCTACTCTCAAAAGCTTCTTTCCTCTAAATTAGAATTTACTAGACAGCATACACCACACCTCTATAACGCCAAGCATCACCTTCATTTTAGTCTCATTATTCAGGATCTCTCCAACACAGGTTCCTTGGGACCTGGCCAAAACTGTACTTCTATCCCTCACAGGTTGGCTCAGATGCAGAATGGAATAAAATTATAAACGCATTTTAAACCAGTCATCTTTCCCTCCATAAATGAAAGCTGCTAAATTAAACTAATTCTCAGGCCTTTTGTCATTCAGCAAATACATGGAAAGGCAAAGGTGTGACTGAAACCTCAGTAGCTATCAATGTCAGGCTGCTCATTCCATCACCTTTTTCACTAAAGAGGAACTCACCATACTGCATTCTCTCTCTCCCTACTCTCATAAATATATATGTATCAATAAAAATTAAAAAGAAAAGAGAGACAAAGGATATCAGAACTTTTACAGCAACATACTACATAATTTATTATCTGCAGTAGCACAAAAGAGAGAAAGAAGAGAGTAGCAGCATAAAGAAGCAATATTCATTTATGAGAGAAAGTGAACACAGAAGAAAGAAACGTTAACTGAAATATCCTCTGCTGGAAAGGAAATGTTGTATGAGGGGTATCTTTATAGCTCTTACTTGCACTGAACCACAGCTCTGGTTGCATGAGAGTGTTTAACGCACCTGAAATGATCTCTATTACTCGCCATGTGTGACAGAATAAAATAATGAAACCCCCATATTGCTACAGGATGGCAGAGGCTGCACAGCATTTTTCCTTCAGCATGTCACCTTAAGAATTTCCCCCTCCAATATTTCCAGTTACAAGAGTACCTTTTTGCTTTTATGTAATTAGAGGGGAGGAAAAACCAAAAAAGAACAGTGATATAAATATGTTATTTTTTTCAGAAACACTCAAGAAGCTCAGAGATGGAAAGTGGTGGCGTAAAGGGTAAAATGAAAGGTATCAACAGACCGCTGTGCCACTACAATGGTAACAACACGCTTTTGGTTATAAAAAATAAATGCAGCCATTACTGCACATCGCACTTAGATTTGGAATGAGGAACTTCTTTAAAGTTTTCAAGATATTTAGGCAGAATAGATTTTCTGGTATGCAAATAAATCATTAATCCTAATGCAAATAACAATTCTGATCCTATTAAAGAAAGCTTTTTTGTTTCTCAGATATGATTACAAAGTCATAGCAAAGCTTAATCTATTTCATTTGACAGTAGAGATTTCCCCAGATTTAGCAAAATCCCTTCTGGAAAAAAAGGCAAAAAACCAGATCCTACGGGATTACACATTTGTTTCAGTGTTATGTGCTTGTCTATCTCTTTTATTAGAATAGTTTGAGTATTAGTGCTTCAATTCTGATCAAGAAAGATGCCCCAGTTCCACAAACCATTGAAGTCTGGTGGTTTGGGTTTTCCCCAAAGCATTCATAATCATACTGTAGATGATATGAAGTACATTGAAGCCAAAAGAGACAACTGTGACCAAAAAATCCCATGATAATCTAGTACATAAGTAGTCCAGTAGAACTAGATAAAAAAAGATTTTAGGGTATATTTATGAATGGTGAATAAGGTCAAAACAAAGCTCTGTAAACGGTGGATTGTCACATCTAGACGGCACTGAGAATAGTAAGATCTATTACTGGACAGTACTTTGGAAACTGTTTTCTCAAAGTTATTTTTCGAGCAAAATCACATATTACTTTATTCACACTTTAGGAAACCCCATGTGAGTGAAAGCAGATTTTCTTTTTCTGAAATCAATTCAGCTGAGTTTTTCAACCAAATCAAAATATTCAAATATTCATTTCCTGTTCAAAGTTACACGCAGCTTACATAGACCTTCTGAAACTGTTTTTCCAAGAAATAAAGACACCATTCTGTAGTTTTACTCAGCTTTCAAACAAAAACTTCATGAGAACATCTCAGCATGAGACAATACCTCACATTGTTCACAAGACTTCAGGCTAATAGTGTAAGACAGCTCCAACAGTCTTCAGAAGATTCAGCATGGCCTTTCCAGAACTCAAATGAGTTGGAACTTTCCCTTTGCATCCTAGCACAATTTAGGAAATAGAACTCTGACAATAACTTTCAAGGTTTATGAAAAGAGGGAAGAGATTAAAAAACCCTACTGTCTTCTCACGAAACTCACTGATGCATTTTTAAACAAAGCAAAACACAAAATCACTTACTAGGGAATAAAGGATATAGCCCAAAACTGCTCAGTGGAGGAAGTGCATCTAAAAAGTACACAAGTTGTGAAAAAGACTTTAAACAGGGAGACAAATATTCTGACTACCTCATTATTGGGGCTTAATAAGCGCTGTGGAAACGACGCTCAAATTCTGTCTCTGCCTTTGAAAATTTCTGAACATCTCTAAAACATTCAGGAGATAATTGACATTAGCCATATTGAAAAAGCCTACCACGCAGGGAGGGAACATTAAACGAACTGCATTATTTTAATCAATGAGATCATTAGGATAATTCTATTACAAAGTTAAAGTTCCTGCATACAAAAGAGACATTCTGATGCCAGACAGCTCTTCAAAGGGGAAGACAACAAAGGGGTTCTATTCATACCATGGGGAGTTCACAGGAGGGAACCTAAACCATCCCAAGTGCAGTCTCTCAAAGCCTTCAGACTCATAAAAGTAACTTCTGGTGAGTTTGCATAAACTTCATTATACAGGGAGTCAAGACACTGTTACATTCTCCTGACTTGAAAGTAATCTCTGGACATGGACCAAACTTCCTTATTTTCACTTTACAGGAGAAAGCAGTGCATTTTTAAAGGTATTTAAAAATATAATCAAGCTACAGCACAGTTACTTTCCTTGCCCCTCTGAAAAGTGATCAGGCATTATTTGGGTCCCAGTAGCTGTACTTCAGTCATCTTCAAGTGAAACATACTACATAAATAAATAGTACATAAATAATACAGAAAGCTAATAAAAGCCATACTTACCAGTACAACTTCCCTGATATACTGTACTATTACTCAGTGTGCAGGTATAGATACTGTGTTAGCTTTCCTTGACTAGAGGCCATCAATTTATGACTTCAGTGGGACTGTGTGCATGACACCTATTAATAGGGAGTAAGGGAGTAGAATGAGATTATGTGGCAGATTTTTACTGGAACTCACCTCCCAAAGCTATCCATGGAAATTTACCACTCATGAGGAGCTATAAACTTTGTCTTACCATGTTATCTCTGGTTTTGACCACACATACGCTTCACCTCACACGCTTGAGATGGGCTCATCCATCACCTGCCCTTCAAAGCCCAAATTGAAGTTCTGTTCTAAAAAAATAAGGCCTTCTATGCACTAAAGATTTTATTCAGCCAAGTTAACTGTAAAAAAAACAAACCACTGTGCCATTCCAAACAGAGCTACCAGAAGAGAAACAACATCCAATCCCTGCTCACAGTATTAAATCAGTTCCTAACTTGCCTTCTCTTACCCTTTTGGAAACACTTTAATTCCAGGAATCTGTGTCCTTTCCATTCCACTGGATTTAAGGCATATTCTTAGGGTTTTGGTAGTTGAACATGGTTTCTATTTTCAGATTCCTGTGAGAGTCCCTCACATCTTTTTAGCTTCCATACTTCATCAAGGAGGCTGGCACTCCACATTGCCCATGCAAGTTCTGTTTTGGCTGCAGACTGCTCTGCCCATCAGCACTGATTCAATGCCAATCACATGAAGCTTGTGCTTCCTGTTACCCAGCTGTTCATTCTTCAGGCAGATGTGAAAAATTGGCCTTCGTTTTTTTGGCTCCTGTTCAAGCCACGCTTAACACTGTTCAGGAACCCAAGTTTCACCCAGGTTTTTAGCTCACAATAGAAAACCAGTACATTCTGCAAAGGGATTGGTTTGATTGAGCTGCTTGACTGCTTGAAATAACTGAGGGGGGGGAAGTAGTTAATGGTGCAAAGTGAAATATTAAAATACTATATGATTAGACTGCAATGATGCATCATGTCATTTTACCAGAGTGAAAACATCACTACCTTTTTCTGAAAGATCCACCTTTTCCTGCTATTCTGAGAATAATATTTCCAAGTATAAAGCAAACCATTGTTCTTAGGTTTCAGAACTTGGAGGGCAGTGTCCATAGCCTTGTATAGGTGTAGTACTCATGGGCTTCCAGCTCTCCATACAACAGCAGCCTGCATTAATACCCTGCTGGTGCCATAAGACTCCCCACAGCACTAGGGATCCAGACTCTGACTCTTAAGGATATAGCAGACCCTCACAGGGATCCAATCATTGTGCTAAAAGTTTTTATCTCTTTATTCCAAGGAAAAAAAAAATCTTCACCTGTAACTGAGCAAGAGGTCCCATCCAGCCAGGTGGATGAATGAGAATTCCAGATAAAAAAACATGGCTAGTGTGGCTTTCTGAAGATCAGATTTAAATCGATATATTTCAGTTTCCCACTACAGAGACCAGGGTGCTGTCATTTTGGTAACCACACGGACTGATTTTGGTTTGAGCTACTATGAATTAAGAGATTCCCCTACCAAGACCAAACCCCCTTGCCCACACACCCAAAGAATTCAGTGCAAACCACAGCTAAGTGTATTACTGGTCAGCCAAGACCTCATAGGAGCTACTTTCACCCAAAGACATTCTAAGCACAGGCAACATATATTCTTTAGTGTCACTTTGCCCAGTAACTCTCCTACTGCAATAAACCTTCCATATCCCCATTTCTTCCCCTTAAAAACAAACAATCTAAACTTGAAATTTGTTCAGTAGTTAAGCCAATTAAAGTTCCCTTTTGTAAGTATCTAAGGCTCCTTGCATTCTGAAGCCTTTTAATTAATATCGAGCAAGGGCTTTGTTTACCCTCCTGGATTACAGCCTCTATCACATCTCTGCCCTGCCTGTGTCACTGACAATGAACGAGTTGCTGATGCCCCCTATTTTGGCATTATGCCTTGCCTTTTCTCAGGAATTCAGGTCCTCTATAGTCAACTCACACTCATTTTGAGAGGCATTACAAGTTAACACTAGGTGGGAACGTTTCATAGATAAGCAAGTTCATTACCATTTATCCCTGTGAAATTCCAGTTAAATGTGGTTGTTTTCCCTTTTTGTGTGACTTGGAGAGTGAAGAATGTTCTCCCTCCCTCTAATCCCCTTCTTCCTGTCATCTTTTCCTATTTAAAACTGAGAGGATTGAAAGGTGTCTAGTTTTAATGAGATGCATGTTTACTGATTCCTGAAACTTGTGTTCCAGCTTTCACAGCTTTGATGAACGGAAGTGGTATCTACAGACCACACAAAATTCCTGGGTGAAAACATGACAATTTAGATATTGTTCATTAATCAGTTGTGAAATATTGTCTGCAATATTTACTAAAAGCAACTAGAATCAAATGATTCTTTTTTCAAATCCTGAAATAAAGGCTCCTCTTTCATTCTATTTTTCCTTTTGTAGGAAGAGTTTCTGTACCCAATACAGATCACATTGCACTCAAAACCCCTCCTAACTTGCATTACAAGTTCTTGCACTGCTGGTGTCAGTGCACATACATTTGTAAATGCTTATGGGCTAGAAACTTTATCATGGAATAAGCCAAAGTGACTGGTAGAATGATTAAGTGCCACTCATACAAATAAGCTATTTGCTGTGCTGTTCTTAAGATGCTCATATTAGTAAGAAATAGTATACAATCATGTTTTCAAGAGAGCAACATCATGTCTGCAAAGCAAGGGTTGGAACAAGACAGGCACAGAGCAAAGTTTTAAAGCCAGATGCAACAACATGAACATCTCAGCAACTGTCAAAGACTCAGTGGCTTTTAGCACTGGCTCCAGTCTGCCTGGGCAGAGCAGCAATCAAGCTACAGAGATCACACCAAGATAACTTCTCACTCAACTAAGGTATACTTGGCCAATAAAGCCCATAAATGATAACACAGTAGGAAGGAGACCCTGACTTTGGCACACTGAGCACAACACAGGGAAGATAAAAGCATGAGCTGCTATGACTTTCAGTAAGTTGTTGTTAATCATGGAGATACTCACTGAACAGAGTACAAACATACCCTGAATATGAACCACATTGCCAGTGTCTTATTATTGTACTATAGTTTACTCTAAGAGCCTTGAAAAACCATTTAAGATTAGACAGATTGTAGAGAACAGTGGTCATCTTTGCAGAAAGACTTGAGCCCTCCATGGATCCAACCCTGTCTGAAGTGTCCAATGGGCTGGTAGCTTCTGTTCCAGAGGCCAGAGCCTAAACCGGCCAGCTCCACCAGCACCTTCTCATAGCTGAACTACCATGAGAATTTAGTTCAGGTGCCACAAAGGTAGGGGCAAGACTCATCAGTCAAGCCAGGCATCTATTTCATGTCAAAACAGGGTCAAAAACCCCACAGTGGAGCACCAAGCTCTCCAAGCACACTCCCCTGGTATCACCACGTGCAGACCTCAGCAACATCCTGGTGCCCATGGTACTCATTTTGTTTCAAAGACATTTCTTTCACAGGCTCAAAGGAAATGGCACACTCCATTTAGGCAGTGCAGAAACATCACATGAAGGCTTACAAGGCTTTTGGTTGAGAATTAGTACTCTGAGATTGAAAAGAACACATTGGGCAGAGCCAGCAATTCCTTTGAATGAACCAGAAATATCAACTTTTTGCAGCATCACAAGGCCATTTCAAGAACTAATGAACAGAATTAGTTTGAAACTATAGACAGCTGTGTAAGAACTATACAACTGCTGTAAAATGGAGTGTGGAAGGCACAGCATAATTCTACAATGTCAGATTTGATTAACCTCAACGCAAAAAGAAAAGAAAACTATGTCCTGCTTCTACATACAATGAAAAATTGAAGACTAAGAGGCCATGATTGCAGTTTCTAATGACAATCATCTTGCAGAGCAGCCATCTGACTCCATAAGACAACTTCTATGTATTCCTATTCACCACGTTATAACCTGTTTCCTACAGCCAGGCAGAGGAACCTCATGCAGATTGCACATACATACAGACACAAACTGCTAGTAAAGTGTTCCAGGTAAATCAGAAATGACCTTGCCGTCATTTTAAGAACACTGGCAGATACAATGCACATTTACATTCCTGGCCTTGACTATCAAGATTATCCTTGTAATTCATTCCTCCTCTGGCAGGAGTGATCTCCTGATATCCTTCCTTAAAGGCAGGCTTTCTTATGCTAGTCCTTCTGTAAAGTCAAATTGATAACTGTGCATTTAGACTTTAATTGTTTAGAATACTTCTAAATTCATGGATATGTTTTATGTTAGCAGTGAAAATCTATTATTTATTAGCACAAAGCAGACTGTGCATAGAGCTGAAGGTTAAAGATGATCAGCACAAACACACAAACAAAAAGAAGCAACACACACATGAATATTTATGAGAAAAACAATCTGCCAAAAGGTGATCGTTTCCTTTGATTTAATTAAAGGGTGAGGAGGAAAACAGCAATGCAACGGACATGACAGACTGTGGAGATTTGAAAAAGCTTCAAATCTGGTTTCCCATGAGAGTTTGTGAAAGTCACAGTGGTTTTGTTTGGAAAGGTTTACTATCACACAAGTACAAAACAGACTCACATCAGAAAGAGAACACCTTAAAAATAACGTATCACTAGGTGAGTAAGAAATACCATACCCAGGTAAGGAAATCACTGGAAGAAAGTGTCCTAAACTAGTCTAAAGAAACTCAGAAGCACAATGAAAACATTCACATTTAATAAACATTAATTTGGGTGAAAGCATGACTGCTACAAACAGCAGACTGATCTTGCAGGTGGGGAACGTAGGGAGGTGAGCATTCTGGGAATTATTTTTTTTTCCTTTGGACAGTGAAATGTAACATGCAGAAATGACACATTGTGCTTACAAAAGACTACCAAAAACCTGAAATTTAATATTGTCATTTACTACTTGCCATAGAAGAACAAGATGAGCAAATATTCCATATAAATATATCCCTTAGCATAATGCTCTGATCAATCTACGGACATAGCTGTGCTAAACCTAGGAAAGGAGCTATTCTTGCTGATCAGAAAAGATTTAGTCTCCAATTTAAGACTTGGATTTACTAGAGCTGACATATGCACCACAAGAAGAACCACTTAGAGACCCTACTCTACCAAAAGAAATCCCAGTTTGAGCCATTCTGGTCTTTATTTGAAAAGAGTGATGTGGCAAAATTAAACTGTGGCAAAATTACCTTGGTCATTTCTCCCTGGAAACTTTACACAGAACACCGAGTTTAATTCTGCAAACATACTTTCCCCCCCTCTAACAGTAAAGTGAGTTCCCATCCTTCTCGCTCCCCCCTTTTCCCTTTCTCCATTTCACTACTTTTTTCAGGAGCGAAAATGGAAGCATGTTCCATTCTGGGGAAGACAATGTTTCATTTTTCTTTGTGAAAGAAAAATGGAAAATACTATAAATCCTTTGAGAATGGCTTTTCTTGGCATTTTTACACTTGACTGTCAAAAAAGCTGGAACAGACACTTAAACATTTCAATGTTTCTCCCAGTGTAGCTTCTGAACTTGAACTACCCATTTTGTGAAGGGAAATATCTGAGAGACTCCAGAACAAGCTAATAAATATGAATTGAGATGTTGCTGAAACTGTAATCCAGCAAACAACTGGGGAGCCATAGCCATTATCACGGGCAGAGGTTTATCCACCAAGCTCAAGAAACCAAGGCAAGGGCTCAGACCTGGAGCTGGAACTTAGTGAATGAACCAGAAGGGAGAATCCAGCTCCCTTTCCTTGTTTATGCTCAAGCTCTGTGATGAATTCAAAGCAGCAGAAGCTGATCTGACACAAAGAGCAAACATTGGCCCTCGCTTTGCCTTTAACAGAAATGAAAAGAAGCTAATAGGGAAGTGACATTTTATATAGTCTTTTTTTAGACTCAACAGCATGCATTCATTTATAGCCCATTTTGGTTGCTTTAAATATAATTAATCCACTACTACTTAATAAGGTAGATTAATATTGTTCATATTAATTTATATAACTCAAAAATGAAGTTATTATGCAATAATTTTCTGAATAAGCACTCTTACATGAAAAGATATGAAATATCCAGGACGTTTATGTTTAAAAAAAGCTATTCCTTAACCTACTTCAGTTGTGGAAGTAAATTAAAAATCAACAACTCTTTCTAACCACATATTTGTTACTATGAAGGAGGAACTTTTTAAAGGGCCTCCAGCAGGGAAAGGAGAAGAAAAAGGTGTTTATATTTGTGTGTTCATGTGCATGTGAAAGTTGATTATAGGGTAACTACACTGAGTTAAGATATACTAAAATAATAAAAATACCACTAAAAAAATTTTAAATTGCACAAGATTAAAAAAAGTCAGCTGCAGAATATACCTCAATAGCAGAGGGTACTTCTGAAAATCACTATAAAATGTAGAGCAGGCATCCAGCAGGGACTGTGTTTCTTTTTCCTCTACTGAGGAGGGGCTGTGAGGAAGAAGAAAAGGAGTCAGGGAACAGATTTCTGTTAAAAAGAAGATGCAAGGGAAAAGAAACAAACCAAACCAGAAAACAACCAAACAAATCCAAACCAAAACAAAACACATCCCCCCAAAAAACCCCAACAGAAACAAACAAAAAAAACCCAAATCAAAACAGAGGAAATTACATTAAGACCCAATGCAAAAGAAAAGGTGAAAAGTCATCCAACTTGAGCAGAGCAGTCAACCCAAAGTCAGCCCGTTTCCTTCCAGTCAACTGTTAGGGAAAAACCCAACCAAAACCAAAAACACATGAAGAGTGGGCAAGGGAGGGCAAGCAGGAAGGTGCTTTGGAGATCAGATGTTCAAAATCTTTTTGACAGAACTGTTTTAGAGCAAAACATGAAAATTTGCTTTCCTGTAAAGCTTTTCAGACCTGATGGCAGTTTGGGAGATTTGGAAGGCAGAATTCCTGAACTGCTATTTTCATTTTCTGTCAGTCCCAGAGCTATGAAAGCTCTGCTCTGGAGGTGTTATATTATATTTGACGCAAGACAGAACAATTGCTCTTTACAAACGCGCATTAATGTTCCAGAGAGCAGCATTTACGAGAGTCAGGTACATCACCAGCACCACTGCAGAGAGCCTTGGCCACATCAACAGGCCTGGTGCCCATCCTACAGGAGAGTCAGCTCAGCAGGGCACCCACCAGGCAACCCAAGTTCACAGGGCACTCACATCATTTCCTTCAGGGCTACGTTTTATTTCACAAACCTGCAAAGCCACCAAACGATTTCCACCAGAATGGCTCTCCCGAAAGCATCTCATCTCGCACACCTGCTGAAGGGAACTATAAACCACCAAAGGGGAACACTTGCTTGTAAAAAACAAAACCTTAAAAAAGTAACACAAAAATTATGTCACTCACCATTTTAATCTTTTCATGTCTTGTCACAAAAAGACATCCACTCACCACACAGGAATAAAGATGAACAAGTTATTGACTAGATTATTGCTGGTCCAAATTCAATGGAGATCAATTTTATGACCCATGCCCAAAAGGAAGGAGATGCTTGAGGAAAAACTTCAGAATGACTAAGGTTAGAAAAGACCTTCACCACCTCCCTGTGAAGGCGATAAATATCTAAATATGTATTGCCATATTGCAGAACCAGGATCTAGATATTGAAATAGCAATATTAGTATTTTGGTGGGGTTTTTATTGTTGTTGTTTGTGGGGGTTTTGTTAGGGGTTTTTTTAATAAACACAAGCAAAAAAACCACAACCACACCAACAAACTATTACTGTATCAACAACAATTTGACTATATTAACAATGCCAACTGATGGGGGTTTTTCTTTGGTTGTTTCCTTAACCACTATATAACATTTTTCAAGATTACATTCTATTAGGAAAGTTAATTTAACACACACTTATCTCATTCTAACCTCATAGGAGGGAGATGAATATTTATTAAAACAGGCTCACAATGCTGCAGGTTGGTTCTTTTTTCTTACAGCCAGAGGAAAAAAAAAGTGACAAATCCTAAAGTAACTCAAGCTACATTCAATTTGGCAGATTCTGTTCAATAAAACCCCTCAAAAAAACCCCTGATTTTGCTTCTACTATACCTCAGTCAAGTAAAAAGATATGCTTCTTCACTTCAGTAATTTTATGTTTAATGCAAAACAGAAGTTGTAATAGAGAAATCAATTATCCTTTTACTCATGAACAATGTTCATTACTTAAAAAGCAAAATCCAGTGTTTTGCATATTTCCTAGCATTAGTTTAATTAAGAGAAGGACTTCTCAGCATTTTTCTTGCTAAGTTAATGCCATTCCTCAACACTAACAAAGCCAAAAGACCAAGTTTCTATTTCAAAATCCAGCAGCTCGTGCTTTTTCTTCTGTCTGTGAGCTGGAGCTATCCAGTCTCACTATCTCTCACATTCATGTATTCTCTCCATCAATTTTCCATCTGTTTCACTCCAAGAGCAGGATTGCAAGGAGTGCTTTCCCTCTTCTCCAGCTGTGCAGCTATTACCAGCTCAGAAGGGATGCCTTGCCATTACAGCCATTGCAAGTTTGGGGCCAGAAGTCCCATCACAGCAAAGTCCTAAATACAAGTAAATCCAATTTATATGGTACTAGAAATGGCACCTTTGCTTTCCATCTACAGGGAATCTAAATTCTATAAAGCTATTTTAAGGCCTATATTGTGATGGGGTATCTCTACTTCACTTTGTTATTTGATGGGAGAAAAAAAAAGAGCAATTCAAGCAAACGGAAGACACTAAACTAGTTTCTCATCAGGATGGGCATTAGAAAAAGGGATTAACAGAAAAGCATTACCTGGATTAAAGAAAACACTAATACCAAGAGAAATAACATTTCAAACCATTCCACTAAAAAAAAAAATCCGCATAACAAGAACCCGCAAAACCCAAACAACAAACTGTTTTTTTTTTTTTTCTTCCAGCATGGTTTATTCTTTGCCAGATTCCCGATCCTCTCATTCTGCATTTTTACTCAGTGTAGGCACAAAAACTATACAAGTGAGCACAGACTCAGTAAAGTGAGTGAGGCAGATGTGGGATTTGATACCAATCATCACCAACTGCAGTAAGTCTTGCTGTACATCTTCTCTCCTTAGACACATTGTCCCAGATGTAAGAGCTGGTGGGAGGGTTTGTAGCTACTAAACATTGGTCCTAATTGGGATTGTCTCTTTTTTGCTACTGTTAAAATAAGTATACTCGAGTAACCAAAAACATTTGCTTCTATTACAGTTCTCTCAATAAATAACTTCATGGTTTTCTGACTTTCAGGTTTGTGTGCCAGAAGAAAGTGGAAGAAATACAAAAAATTTCCCTTACTGAAATGGATTACAGACTACTAGTATTTTATGATATCGCTGATACTTCCTTATTTATCATCTTCTGCATTTTGGAAGGAAAGCAGCCAACAGAACATGACTAGAAAAGCTTGGAGCTTAGTAGGTAGACTACTGAAATCCAAAATAGAAAGTTTTCTGTCCTCATCTCCCCATTTATTTTTCTTTTTCATCACTGCTTAGAGAAATACTTTTTAAAGAGCATACAAAAAAGCAGAAGGTATATTTTCTGTGCTTCAATACCCTGAGGCTGATAAAAACACCAAGTCTTGTGTCTCTAGTTTTACAAAAAGCATTTCTAGCCATTTGAAACATGACAACACACCTACATCACACCTCTAATTAAGGATCACCAATTTAAAAGCTTTAAAATAACACTCCTGGCCAAAAAACGTAGAACATTTTGCCCCAAATTAGACACACACCTAAATGATTCTCTTCATCAACTCCCAGCTATACCACAGGTGTGAAGACATGGCATAAGAATCTTACTCCCACGTTTTTCTTCCCAACCTTAATTCTCAGTACTCCCTGTGCTACTTCTTGCTCTCTTTTGTTTCCCACACTTCAGCCAAGGGCCACTAAACATTCACTGCTACCAAGAAGCCCTCAGATTGACCCTTTAGCAAAGCTAAACCCCCCACACTCTTAAATATACTGTATGAAGCCACTAACATAGTCAAGGACTTAATGAGTCCACCTCACTTTCATGTTTGGACTGTTGTCTCTGCAACCACTGGGCCAGAAGAGTTTGTTCTCCTCACAAAACTGGAACTTGGGCAATATGAATTTCTCACACGCTTTCTTAGGTCAAAGGTGCCCCACTGTAGATAAAGGTACCGTGGCCTATCACACCCAGTACAGAAACACCATTCAGCTCTTCCCCCAGGCCTTCCTGACTGTTAAATCAACACATGCAGTAACCCACTCATATTTATTACTGATTTCCTGCAACTCATCCCCTCCACAAGGGTCGCTCACTAGAGTAAGGCATCAGTGTCTAGAGGTTAGTAGAGTTCAAGTTTAGAACCACCCTCCCCAAATCCTTGCTCCCTAACATGCTTTTTTTGTACCACTCATTTCCTTTATCTCTCTTCCCCTCCTGCTAATAACCCTTTTGCAGCTACACTGGGCTGCTGCCTGCCAAGATGCAGATACAGCAGCATGGACCAACACATCTCTGTTCCTCACCAACAGAGGAAAGAGAATTGCAAGCTGCCTGCCCCACATCCCCACAACCTCAGCCCACCACCCAGGCAGCCCCTCCTGCCACTGGAAAGGCAAGAAGAACATGTAGCAGAAGGACTTCATGCTCTTAAATACTTGCATAACCACAAGATTCAAGTTTGAAACATTTAAAGGCTGACACAACTTAGGTCCAAACTCACACCACCAGAGCAGAATGTAACAAAAGGTATCGATGCCCTCAAAAATACAAATATCACAGCTTTCCTTTTCATTCCCTTTGAGTATGAGGATCCCAAGTTCCTCACCAGAAAACAGAGCAGCACCCACACCAACACACACACCCCAGACCACAAAGCACTCAGAAACTTCCAACCACTCTGGCCTCAAGCTCCAAATACCTGAGTTCCTCCAGTCTTCTGGCTGCAATGTAGCATAACACCATCAGATTTGGGTTCTTGCACAGAAAGAGACCCAAGGACACAAGCCCTGCTCTCATACCCTTCTCCTCTCTTTATAACAGCCTGATTAAGAGAGGGCTGTGCTCTCCAGGTGTTTGCAATCACTGTGCTTACAGGAGCACTGAGGCAAGACACCTGAGCACGCTGGCTCTGACACCTCCTCTGCCTTGCATTTACTGAGTCTAACATTGCCTAGAAGGCAAAAAAGATTAAAAACAAACAAAAAGAAGCATGAATCATACTGAGGATTCATGAAATGCGAGGAACAGGGAAATCCAGAAACTAAGAATCAGTGTGTGTGGCCATAAAATAGGAAGGGAACAAACTGCTTCGCATTTCTTTCCCCCGCACCTTCCAAGTGGCTCTTTAGTTAAGAGCAATATCTGGTTTCTCAGAGATTAAACTCTCCTCAGCTGTGGCTGATTTGCAACCATCACAATGTCCAGAAAGAAAACAAGAAATTGCAGCTTCATTTACTGGTTTTCCAAGTCTTTTGCAAACAAATTTTAAGCTATTACTTTCATTTTTTCCATATACTAAGAAAAGAACAAAATATATCTGCCTGTCTTCTGTTCCTTTTGGAATACAGGCATGTATTATCCTACAATAACCAGGTAAAAATAGAAAGAAGGATGTCTCCTCTCTTGTCTTCTCTAAATTAGATCCTTTTCTTCCACTTTGAATCAGTTTTCATAATTTTTAATTCAACTACAGTGTGTTGCACTGTATTTAATTGAATTATTTATTGCTGCTATTGAGTATTTGTGCCTTTGTGGGAAGGCTGAAGGAAAGACGATTTTCTTGTCTTGCAGCTGAATGCAGACATTTCAACTAGTTTAACAATTGCAATTAAAAAAACCCCAAACAACTAGCTGGCACTGCAAAGGTTTTCCACACACTACAAGACTGACCCAGTGCTACTAGCTCTTTGTATTCCAGTGATAGTTAAGTCATATTTATATTTCCTATGATTTTTTCCCCAAAAAGTTCCTATAGAACAGAGGACAAGGGAATCACTTTTTATTTAAGAAAAGAACCTCTTCAAAGTCAAATTCTAGAACTTGTCACATTTTAGTGACAACATGACACTCTATTTCCAGCACATTTCCTACCAAGATTCCCTGTGCCATACCTAGAATGTAGCTGGCACGTTGCAGGATGCCCAGATAACAGCATGGATTAACAATGGAAGTGCATGATGGTCAATGGTCTGTGCTTTGCCTCATGCTGTCACAAAAGGCAGAGGGTGCTCTTGCTATTTACTGAAAAACAAGTTTCTCTCAGTTGTTCATTCACTTACAGTACCAGAGAGATATTTTATAAGATATATTTAAATGTCCTGGTATAAAACAATCTTGAAGATTGCTTCCACCACTCTGCAGCCATGGTCTTCCCTCTGCGCAAGCAGATGGATAGCAGACCTCTTTGATAACCCCCGTGGAATCCAGTTAATCAGGAACAGGTCAGTGCCTGGGTACACATCACTCTGCTTTGAAGTACAACACAGAAGGAACTGAACCACACAGACACAGAAGTATGACCTGATTTTGACCCTGAAACAGCAAGACTATTCATGTTCTTCATGTTTATAACATGAGCAATATTAGCCATTAATTTGTAAAATCAGAATAAAGATCACACTGATTTTTGTCTGGATTATACACTTAGTTCAAACTTTGTAGAACCCTTCCAGTTTAAAAGAGGTCTAGGTTTGGAAAAGTGGTTAGTAAAATGTGCATATGATTAAAAAGTGAAAATTAGTTAACCTGGGATACAGGATTTCCTTTACAGGCACCATTTGCTCAGGAGCAACCACTGAAATGGAATCTATTATTAAAACAGTGACAGATGTAGGTCAGAAATGCAGAGGAGGAATAGTCATCTTAGAGGACATAGGAACTCACAAAACCATATATCAATTAGAAGGAATTATTACAACTGCCCCTTGGGGTACCACTTTGCTTTAGGGCTTTCAGAGAAACTTGCTACTGCTCGGGGCAGTTTGGAGGCACTTTAAAATTCAGGACACTGCCCAGAAAACGTCTCATAGAGTGACTGTTCCACTGCCTAAAAATAGTGTAATGCCAAGCAGAATGGCATGAAGATAGAAATTTATTAGCTTTTCTTTAGATACTTCTTTAAATAAAGTGAAGAATTATCCCCCAGTGCTCTAAAGGACAAAACAGTAACTGACATAAAGGCATATTGACAATTCATGGAAAAGTTTACATCCACAATGTTAAATTCTAATAATTATCCTTTATGGACAAAATTCAAAGCCCCAACACTTCTGTTTCTGTGGCCCAGCTTGCATGAGTCTGTTAAGTATAAGAAGGAGGATCCAAGCAGCCACCAGCAAGTCAGCCACACCTCAATCAATGGGAGGGTGATGAAGCAACTAACCCTTCTAGAAAGCAGTTCCAAACTGGGAAGGACAAGGAGGTGATAGGTGGGAGTCAGCACGGATTTACAAATGAACTTATTTACTTAGAGGCGGCAGAGGAAGTCTTCCATGTTTCTGTCATTATTCAGGATTTTAAAAAATAAGATAAACATAGAAGTTCTTACTGCGAAAGGAGTTAGTGTTTGCACACTGTCCCTTTACTTCACTCTCATGAGATCCCACATGAAATGCTGCATCCCTCTCTGGGGCCCCCTGCATATGAAGGGCAGGGACCTGTTGGAGCAAGCTCAGCAGAGGGCCAGGGAGATGATCAGAGGGCTGGAACACCTCCCTGATGAAGACAGACTGAGAGAGTTGGGTTGGAGAAGAGAAGGTGCCAGGGTAACACAGCGACCTTCCAGTACCTAACCAGCCGACAAAAGAGCTGGATGGACCTTTTACAAGGACATGAAGTGACAGAACAAGGGGGAGTGGCTTCAAAGTGGAAGAGGAGAGATTTAGATTAGATATAAGGAAGAAATTCTGCCCTGTGGTAGGTGTCCCATCCCTGGAAATACTCAAGGTCAGACTGATTTGGGCTCTGAGCAACCTGACCTGTTTGACGATGTCCCTGCTCATTGCAGAGGGATTGGACTAGATGGCCTTTAAAGGATCCTTCTAACCTCAAATATTATATAAGTCTGTGACTACTAACTTGCAGCCTCTGTTAGTGCACTTTAACATAGGCAAATTTCAAATACCAGACAATTGGAAATATATGGGCCATCTCCAAACAACAAATTAACCGTATTAAGCACAGGGATGCCAGTGGTGGAAAACAGACCCTCTGTGTGCACCTCCCTTTGACTGGGGTTTTGATATCGTTTGGTGTAACAACACAGGCTGAGAACAAGGGATTCAATACACCAATAACATAGGGCAAATTAAGTCCGCAATCAGCTATTGCCTTCTTTGCATCTTTCAAGACTGGGAAAGGTATTGGTTCCCAAACAGGTGCCCAGTAGGTTGGTAAGAAACAGGGGAGGCTTTAACAAGTTCCAAGCCCTCCACAGCCCCGGGCTGTTGCTCGGTCTCGGCCCCCGGCTCTGCTCAGCGTCACAGCCAGCGCTGGCCGGGCCCTGGCGCCGCCACCTTGGCGTCGGGAGGGGGCAGGAGGGCTGGGAGGGTGGGAGCGGCCATTTTGTGTCTGTGAGGGCAGGAGCGACCATTTTGTGTCTGNATCCATTTTACGAGTGCTTTCGGGGAGGCTTTGTCAATACAGTGACCATGAAGGTGAATTAGATTCTTCAGACAGCTCTAGCTCTCCCACTTCCTTTTCGAAAGGGATGCTCCCATGGTTTGGGTGAAATAAAAGAAAATAAAACCCGAGAAAAACTGTGGGGTGGGGAACACAACTTCACAGCTGAGGGCCTACCT
>VWZF01007078.1:0-41064 GCA_013396755.1 Sclerurus mexicanus | reverse complement strand
TACTTATCCCAGTCAGGCCTGATATGTTGCGTGGGTCTGGTAAAAATGCTGACCTGTCAGCCGGGCATCTGTTTTAGCATGAGAGAGAGTAGTTCATTAAGTGTTCTTCTCTTGCTCCAGAGGGGGATCTGAAGTAGAGAAAAGGCTGTCTCTGTCTCTGCACTGGGACTACCTCTTGGGAGTCTGCACCACTGAGAGATTTCTCAAGACAAGGGTTATGAGCTAGGGGGTATGTGCCATGGGGTATGCACCATGGCATATGTTGGTACCTTCACCATGCCAGAAGAGGATCTGCTACCCTTGTGCTCTCCTTAGCCACTGGGCCAAGAATGGGCAAAGCTGGAGAAAATTATGTCTTCTTCACTACACACAGCCTTGTTCACCAGCCCAAGCATGGGACATCACTGTAGGCAGGATGAGAGGCTCATAGTTTGGTTACACTGAGTTGATGTACAGAGGTCAGACAGAGACTCTGCATATCCATGCTGTGCTGAGGGCTGACAGTGCATGGCAGTGTAAGGCTGACCCAGACAAGACAGCAACTGATCCGACTGCTCTGGGCTGTCATGGGCTTTGCAGTGAAGGTGTTCCCCTGTGTCCTTTCCACAGAAAGGAGTAGCAATGCCTTCAGCTCCCAAATCCTTCTTTGCAGGTCTATTTTAATTGCATTAATTTCCACAAGCTGCATACAGAACATTCAGGAAAGACCCCATATTCCTCTGAAGAAAGAAAAGGGACAAAATAAGAAAGAATGTGGGCTACCTTTTGTGGACAACAGGAAAACACCTCACAGCCTCACAATACCCCCAGCACTGCAGCTGAGAGCAGGCTGTGATTTGTACATGGAAAGGGTCTCCATTGCCCACGGGGTTCCCTGGGCTGTGCAGGTGACAGGCCAGTGCACAAGGAACCTTGCAGAACACCTGGTATTTGAGGAGTTAGTGATCTTGAATAGACATGCCTGCTCTGTTGTGTTTAGGTCTCAAAAAGCTGGTATGTTAGCATGGCAATCTGCAGGGTCGGAACCTTCTGGAATGCCCCATGCCGGCCTGTACCATACACTGGTGTATATTGTATGTGACAGAAAGATTCACAGAATGGGTAAGGTTGGAAAGGGCCACAGTGGATAAGTCTGGTCTAACCTCCCGGCTCAAGCAGTTTCTTCCTTGAAGCACATTGGACAGGATTTTGTTCAGATGGTTCTTGAATATCTCCAGTGAGAGAGACTCCACAACATCTCTCAGCAACCTGTTCTAGTGCTCAGTCACCCTCACAACAAAGAAGTTCTTCCTTGTGTTCAGGTGGAACTTCCTGTGCCTCAGTTTCCGCCCATTGCCTCTTGAGTTTAACTCTTAAACTTATATCTGTATATATGGATTAGTTCCCCTATCAGTTGTCTCTGCTCAAGGGTAATCAGGCCCAGGTTCCTGAGCCTTTTCTCCTTGGAGAAATGCTCCAGTCCTTTAGTAATTGTCATGGCATTCTGGTGGATCTGCTCCAGGTGCTCCATGACTCTTATACTGAGGATCCCAGAACTGGACACCATCGTCCAGATGAGCCTTATTAGGGCTGGAAAGAGGGGCTGAATCATTTCCCATGATCTGCTGGCATTGCACCCCAGGATACCATTGGAAATCTTGGCCACAAGGACACACTGCTGGCTCAAACACAGGAGCCCCAGGTCCTTCTCCACAGACCTGTTTTCCTCAAGTCAGCCCCCAGGCTCTACTAGCCAGTAATGTGGAATTTTTGTTCCACAGGTGCATGATCTTGTATTTCCCTTTGTTGAATTTCAGATAGTTTTCCTCTGCCCATCTGTGAAACTTCTCAGGGTCCTTCTGAAGGGCTGCACAGCACTTCAGGGTATCAGCCATTCCTCCCAGCTTTGTGTCATCAGTGGACTCGATGAGGAGACTCTCTACCCCTTCATCCAAATCACTGATGAATAGAACACTTCATCCTGTTGGAAAATTTCTGTTACCTGTACAGCTTACTAACACAGTCTGTAATTTTTATAATATTTCTGGGAAAGGTAAACTGTTTGTGGATCAAGGGGTAGGTGGCAGTGATCCTGACCCAGAGATCCCTGTACATGGAGCAGTTAGTGATCCATATCACAGTTAACCCAAGCAGGCACAGGCTTGTGCTGTGCTGCACACAAACCTTGGCCACCTGACAACCACAGACAAGACGTTGTGACAGAGGAGGATGTGGGCAGCTCCCACTTGGTACTGGCTACCCCAACCCCTGCCTGGCCTTGCCTCTATCTAAGGTGCACCAAGATCTCATGTGAGCTTGCTTTCTTTTTGATAGTGAGTATAAATTATCAGCATTTGAGAAAGGGAGGAAGGAAGGCTAGGAAGCAGAACAGGTAATGAGTGGAGAGCAATCATCCTGCCTTGTGGAGCACAAAAGCAGGAGGAAAGCAGGTCATGTTTGTACAGGGAGAGGTTTGTGCTCAGCTCCCTCAGCAGTCTAGCCACTGTGTTTCACTCTCAGCACAGTAATAGGTGCCAGAATCATTGAGAAAGGCTTGCTCTATAGAGAGGGTTATACTGTCTCCTTCTATCTTGCTGGCCTTGAAATGGCTCTCAAAAACCTTCTCAACAGCTGAAGCACCAGTTTCATCTGTAAAACCTACTTGAGTTAGCCTGGAGTTCTTTCCTGAAGGCAGCATATACCAGTACATAACTGTGCTGGAGAATTTCTTCTCAGAACATTTCAGTTTCACAGAATGGCCTTCTTGTATCACCATGTCTGGGGACTGTTCCAGAGCCAACACTGGAAAGGAAAAGGAGGAGCATTAAAGAGAATGGAAAAATGAAAAATGTGAACTAGGCACTGTGGGTTTGTAGAGAATAGGGGGAGAAGGAACTCAGGAGCAGTGCAAGGTATGGGATGGCTCTCAAGACAAGCGGGTGAATTTCCAAACTCTCTCCAAAAGGCAAGATGCAGTCTGGGCAGCTTGTGTCTAAGGGAAGGAACCATCGTGGGGGCTGAGAAAATAGTTAAAAAGGCACAACCATTGCAGGTGATTCAGGGATTCCTTTCCACCATATTCATGGCTCACTCTCAACACAGCAACTGGGGACACAGCTGAGAGAGCAGCAGTGGGATTGGTGTAGGTGCTCAGGGGTGAGTTGAGTCCACTTACCCATAGAAACCAGCCTGGCCACAAAGAAATACAAGGGAATCATGAGGCAAAAGCTCCTGTCCTGTCAGCAACCTGCCTTTTGTAGCTGTCCAGAGGTATGTGAAGAGGGAGCACTGAGGGAGGATGAGACGTATTGAGGTGGGGCAGGACAAGAAAGGTGAGAAAGGATTGGCTGGCTGGGAACAGTGGGCACTGATGCAAACCATTGCAGGAAAGCATAACCCCTTCAGAGGTGCAATGGGCTGGGTGATGAGGGGTGGTGGGGAGGGAAGAAAGGGGTTGTATGAGCAGCCCTATGCTGAGGTGATATGGGAGTCTGAGTGCACAAGGCAGAGGAATGCTGAGAGCTCCTCTTCTCCTTGTGAAGTCCTTGAGAGCTGGAGGAATGAGCTATAAAGGACACACCTCGGTCCCTTGAATTTTCCCATGAATTTTCCCTGTCTTCCCCAGACGTGGCTGGTTCAGTTCCTGCCCCACCACCCAACCTCCTACACAGCCCTCTGATGGCTCTTTTTTGCTATGCAGTGCTGTGAACACAGCAAATAACATCAATGAGAGGCAAGACCAGGAAAGACCCCACAGCTGTCCAAGCATTCTGACTTCTGAGGGCTCTCCCGGACTTTGCAGAGAGAGGGGCAGGGGAAGGAGGTAAAGACCTGTGAAGAGCCCAGGGACAGTCAATGTGCCAGTATGGGATGAAAGAAATGATCACATGTGGCCCCGAGGGAGAGGCATGAAGGAGAAGAGGTGCTGAGGATCGGGGTCAGGGTGACCTCTCCCTCCACTTTCCTTGTGGCAGGAAATAGCCTAAGTTCCTCCAGACATGGATATTCCCTGGGATGTGTGGATGAGCTGGGGAGCCCTGGGTGTGTCAGCCTGCTGCTGCCTCTAGGACAAGGGCTTCTGGCAGTTCTGTTTCAGGAGCACACTTCATCTGGCAAATTGAGGATTACTCCTGGACTGAGACTCTGTGTGCCATTGCCCCCTGTACCCTGTGAATTAACCTGTCCAAGCTGATTTGCTCTCCTGGCAGGACTGACCTTGTCCTCCAGTGGGCTGTACAGGGTGCCACTGGGATATAGGCAGTGAAAGCAGCTGTACAGTGAAATTTCATTGACTTGTGCTTGACCAGTGACACTTCTCTGCTCCTCCTCCTTCCTATGCCTGGAGCTCCACCTGATGTCAGGGAAGGAGAAACAAAGGAAGTGGACTAGGATCCCTGGTGGAACCTTTGTTTCGTAATGCTTGGAAGGAGAAGGCTAGTGCTGTGTCACCCAACTCAGAAGAAGAAAGTTCATTGAAAGTCATGAGGAAAATTGTATGCGGGTCCTAAGGAGGAGACAGGATCAAATGGTGAAGTTGATATAGTTCATATAGCTATGAAGAAGATATGATGCCGTGTTTTACCTTCAGTATGCGAATAATGTTGATAACATAGTTTTAGCTGCTGCTGAGCAGTGCTCACCCAGAATCAAGGACTTTACATTTTTCCATGCTCTTTCATTGAGGAGATGCACAAGAAGCTGGAATGGAGCATTTCCTGGACAACTGACCCAAACTGGCCAAGAGGTTACTTCATACCACAAAGCATCACGCTCAGTGTATGAACTGCAGGGAGCTGAGCGGGAGACACTGATTGCTGCTCAGGGGCAGGCTGAGCATTGGTCAGTAGGTGATGAGTGACTGTCTTGTGCATCATGTAGGTTTCTTGAGGTTTATTCCTCTCTCTCTTTTCCTTTCCATTACTATTAGTATTGAGTTGTTGTTTTTATTGTTGTTGGTATTATTATTAGTATTTGATAATGTTTGTATCCCGTAAGTTTCATCTTTTTCCTGTTCTTCTCCCCCTCCCATGACAGGTAAGAGAGTAGCGAGCAAGTGGCTATGTGATATCTAGTTGGTTACTGGTGTTAAACCACAACAACTTGCTTGCCATACAGCATCTCCCTTTCCCCGCAGCTACATCATGAGCTGCAACATTCAGGACCAAGGCTATGCTTCACAGTCCATTAAGGAACTTCCAGCTGCTCTTCTTGGTGGATTGTGACACTATATTGGACCATCAGACTCGCTTGGGCTATTGCACTCTCTTTTGCTACCCAGCAGCGCTGGAGATAAAGAAGAATAGGCAAGTCAGGACTGCCCTCTTGTCCTGCAGCAAGCAGCAGAGGATGCAGTTTATGAGCCAAACAAGACGCTAGGAAACCGTAACAATCTTTTCTGAAAATTTTTCCTGGACTTCTTCCTCTTGGTCATTGTCCTAGTCACCAGGTCCACTCCATGGCTAACCTTGGAATTCTCTTGCTGCGGGCAGAGACAACTGACAGTTTAGTTCCTGTTGCTTCCTTTGCCCCTTTAAGCCATAGACCCCACTGTCTGCCAGTACAGGGCAGGTGGGGAGACAGCCTGTACATTTGGCTACAGGTAATTACTATAGTCACATTAAGGTAGCCCAAGTTAATTCCTGCATTGCCACCTCCTGGAGGTCTGTGATCTTGATAACCTCATGTCCTAGACAGCTGAGTTTGTTGTTTGCACGCTTGTGACACACACATGATAAGAAACAAATTCAAGTGTAGCAATTAGGCATCAACCATCCTCAATCTCTTCAAGTTACTCTGCTCTCTGTGATTACCATCAGTAGCCTTGGCTTCCCATCTGTGGTTCTCCACATAGAGTCATTGGCTCCAGGATGAAGGCAGTAGAGAGCTACACATGGAGAAGGCATAGCCCTGAATTTATCTTTTGGAAGTGAGAAATGGGGATAAACAGACATAAATGGAAGGCTCCAGAAACAAATGCAAATAACTGAATGAAAGGCTCCTGAAGATGAGTCTGCAAAGTGTTCCATGATCCTGCCAGGTGAGAGGCACTACAACTATTAAATATTTTCCCCAGACTGACATTCACAGCCTCTGTGCTCCATGTCACAGCCTATGGAAGTTGCCAGAGAAACACTGCACAAAGTAAGGGTGCCTGAAAGTCTTTATTGATTTTTCATAGTTTTTATATGCCCAGTTCCAAAAGACAGGAAAGGATGATGAGAAAAAAGAGGTCGCATCAAACGAGAGTGTCTCAGTTGGCGGCCATGGTGGATCGGATCCAGGACACGTAATTGCAAACCTTGGTGTAAACTCCGGGATAGCCTTTGCGGGCACATCCAATGCCCCAGGAAACAATGCCCTGGAGCTGTCCGTTGCAGACCACGGGACCACCGGAATCTCCCTGTGCACACAAAGGATAGGGATATTCAGCAAATGGCCTCAGCCTGAGCAATGAGCCAGAGATCCCTGAAATCACTGACATTTGAGGAACCTCTGTCAGGCTTACTCTACACAGAAGCTCTACAAAGGTCATTTCTGATCAGCACTTTCCACCTGATGCTACAGTGCCTGACTTTAGCTCAAGGGCACCACAGCTAAGGGTGAAGAAGCTGCCTGTTTTTGCCAGATGCAGGTCTTGGCAGATGCTTAGGATGTGTGTGCCCTAAGCTTCTGTTGTCATGCAAAAATTCAAATGGAACAGGAGAGGCAGATGATTTACCTGGCAGGAGTCTTTTCCTCCCTCCAGGAATCCCACACACATCATGTTGTCAGTAATCTGACCAGGGTAGGCGTTACTGCACTCGCTGGCGGAGAGTACAGGAGCCTTCAGGCACTGCAGTTGATCGGGGTATGAATCTACAAGAAAACAGGGAGAGTTGGTAGATGACATTTCTGTGGTCCTTTCAGAGCCTGGAGAAGCTCTTTCTTTGCAGACAAGTAATCACTGGACATCCTGTTCTAGCAGTTTTCCTTCTTCATGCTGACTGTAACCACAGCATAGGCAACCAGAGCCTCAAGACAGCAATCCACTCCTCTGGATCAGGTTTAGATGTCATTAGAGGATTCGACACCAGTCTCCATCCATAGCACGAGGGAATGGAGATATCTAGCAGGAATTCTAGGTCCACAATCCCAGACTTTGGCTTTGTTCTCAATGAATTGACAACTCTGTTGACATTAGTTACATTTTCTAGTGCTTGGCACGGCACAGACGACGAGAGCACAAGGCCACAAAATTAATGGCTCTGTGAACGTGCTGGTAAACAGTGCATTTGTGACTGTTCATAACACCGAATGAGAGGAAGAGCTTTGAAAAGACTTGTCATTGATGGAGTGAAATGGTTACTGTCCTCCCCTCACTCATGACTCAAAAAGATCTCTTGCACAGCACTTCTCCGTGCTTTACCTTGCCTTGTTTAGAGTTAATGGTGGGCTTTTAGAGAGTCTCCCGGGCACCCAAGGGCTGTACATTCCCACAGAGTACTCACTGCCATTGCTGAGTGTGTTGCCCCAGCCGGAGATCAGGCAAGTGGTGCCGGCGGCCACGCAGCTGGTAGGCAGAGGAACTGTTTGGACAGATCTGTTGAGCTGGGCTGGGGTGGCAAGCTTGATGAGCATGATGTCATTGTCCAGGGTGTAGGAGCTGTAGCCGGAGTGGCGGATGACTTTAGCCGAGTTGATAAACTGCTGTGTTGATTCTGTGAGTGCCAGGTTATGTTTCCCCAGCTGCACCTGGATGCGACTGGAAAAGAAAAGGCACGGCATGTACTTTACTGCTACCCTCAGGTTAAGAAAAACCTCACTGTCACCATATGCACTTGCTTCGGGATGGCTGCTGCAGGAGCTCTTCTGGGCAGGTTATCTTTCCTGTCCTGCAGTTAGCCCAGGGGATCCACACCGAGATCTTAACCCACTCCCAGTAGGGGTGGTGAATTTCTGCAGGTTTATAGATGCATGGCAGTTGAATATATAGCAGTGATTTATACAAATGTTCTGGAAAAACACAAACCTCTATCAACCTGACTTTGTTCCACTTCATGTTCTGCTTTGACTATGCTTTAGTGAAATTCATGCAATTGATAAGAAATCATAGCCCATAACTCGTTGCTGGACTATTCCATGGTCACTTCAGAAAGTGCTCTGCATCCCCAGAAACATTTGCAGATGGGAAAAACGCCTCAGGATGCCTCAGACCACCTTCCTGAATGAACCACCCATCCCTTGGCTGTCCCAGGTCAGAACTGAGGCACTTGCATATTTGTATCACATAACTCAGAATTCCTGCTAGAAGGAGCTGCAAGACAGAAGGAGGTTGTAGAGAAAGGTAATTTTTTCCACTCACGATTTGTAGCAGTGAGCAGCTGACAGGACCCACTGGTTGCTGATCAGGGAACCTCCACAGAAGTGATATCCAGAATTCAGGGACACCTGATAGGGAACAGAGTGCTCTGCACAGGTGTAGCCTCCCACAATCTTGTCATCATCATCCTCAGCGATGGTGGGGAAGGCAACTAGGAGACAAGAAGTGGCATATGTCAACACCTGGCCTAAGGTATCTCATGCCCCTCTGACTGTCTGTCTGAACCACCTCCCTTGTAGGCTCCACTTCTGTAAACACTCAGGGGAGCAGTGGTGAGCGTGTCCAATGGGCAGTCATTTGTTGCACCCTCCAAGAAGGTGATCAGACTTAGTCTGGTATCTCACGTATCCACAACTAGAGCACTGCCGGCTACTCCCTGAGTCAACATAAGAATATAGAAATGCTCTTGTTGGATTAGATGAAAAGTGTGTCTTTCCCAGGATCCTGTCTGCAGAAATGCTCCATAGTGGACTAAACACAAAAGTACAGAACACGTCTGCAGTGCTATTTCCTTGGAGCAAGCACCCACCCAGAGTCCAATCTTTTACAGCTGCTTTGGGACTTCCTGGGCCAGAACTGTAACCTGTGCACTTTGTCCTTAAGACACAGGCAGCTTTTACTGGAACTATGGACACATTCCTGTGATGCTGGGTCAGGAACCCGTACAAAGGCATTCATTCCCCTTGTTGTAACAAAAGTAATAATGAACAGAAGTCAAGAGTTGCAGGACTCTGCCTTAGAACTTCTGCAAGTTGAAACTGGACGTGGCTTACCCACTACAGGCTACCTTGCTATTTTGCTCTGAAAATGAGCTTCCTTTCAAATTATAGAAATGGAAGTAAAGAATGTACTCACCAGCCACCCCAAGAAAGGCGAGAAACAGCAGGCACTTCATGGTCTTGATTCAACCTCAAGCCCAAGCAGACTGACTGGAAGCAGGAGCTGCTAGAAATACGTTTTTGGAAATGGCCTTATCTCTAGTCCAAGGTTTTCTCCAGATAAAAAGTACGCAGTGGAAAATTTGAAGATCCAAATGTGGGCATTAACAGGTACCAGTAGAAAGCACAAACAACATATGCGTTAATCATAAACCTGTCCTAAGACAGAGAGCTATTTTAAATTATTCCAGAGAGCAGCCTTCAATTTATAAATGTATTTTGGCTTTGGAAGATGTATAGTTTTTTTGTCTGCCTCTTTATACTCAGCAGCTGTGGAGAACAACTCTCAAACACCTCTGAGATTCCTCTGCACTGATCATGTCTTTCTTAAAAATGCATATTTTTACGGAAGTTGAATACTGTAGTTAGTGGACCGAAATATAAAATGCACTTATTTGGTGGGGGGGAACCAACAACCACAGTGGTTAATTTTGTTATTTTAGCAAATTCCTTTCCTTGAATAATGTCTGTGTGGTTTTGTCATATAGAAAATAGTGTTTTCCTAAATAAAATTTCTCAGAAGTATTTTCAAAAGGAAGTACAAAAAAACCCTTATTCTGTGTCTTTCACCACTTCCCAGGTTAAAATATTCAAATGTGGTTATGATCACCATCTCCCTTTCCTAATTTCTCTCTCCTAATGGGTATGAAAATATCTGCCTAAGTACCAAATAATGGTTATTATTCATCTTTGGAATGTTCTTCAGAGACATGTTTTTGCCACAGAAGAATTTCCGGATAATGCTGATATTCATCAATGTAATGCATATGAAAAATAATGCTGTGAACACAAGTAGTGAGATCTTCTAAAATCCTTCTTGGGAAGGATGAGGTGTTCTACCATGATGCAGTGTTTGCTAAAGCTTAGTGCATTTGATGAATAATCATTTTCATTTTCCATGACTTGCCAACTTCTTCATGTTGTTTCCCGAAAGACATGGGATATTCTCAAGACACATTAAACAGAAGACATATTCTTTGAAATGCTTAAATAGCATGACAGACTAAATAGGAATTCTCTTTCGACTCCATTCCATGATCCATTTTTTTGAGAGCCCAAGAGCACTGATACCCACAGTGGCACTGGCCAGATGGAAATTTTCCTTCATGTTAAAGCACAAGTCATAGGCCAGTGACTCCTCCAAGGGCCTGCAGGAATTTTATTGGCCTTTAAGCTGGTATCATTGCCCAGCTTTCTTAGAAGCATGTTTTATCCTGTGAAACAAGTAAGGATTAGAAGCTTCCTGTGGGAAAGGAAGAGGTTGATAATAGGACTAAGCATGGCAAAAATTACCAAAGTTGTCCAATCCTAACAGCTGTGCTGAACAGGAAGAATTTCTAGTTCACAACAGTGAGTTTATAATTCCTTTGTCCAAAACATGCTATTGGCATAAGACAGGCTGTTGTCAGATATGCTTCTCATCATTCCATAGACCTATTGTAAGGCTTTTCTATAGAGTCTTCCAAAGAATACACTCAAGGTTGTACATCTGCTGCTGCAAATGAATCTTATTTCATGCAAGTGATGCTGGAGCAGAAAGGTGGTGGCTTCAGGGGCACAGGAAGAAGGAGGCCTGGTGGATGGAGGGCAGCTGTGTTCAGTATTATCAATGGACAAGCAATGGCAGCTTGCATTTCTAGAACTCCATGTTCCTACTTCATGTATTTCAGTCAGCTGTATCAACACTGGTCTCGGATAAAGAAATACATTTGTCCAGGCTGATGCAAGATCCTGGGAAAGAGAAATCTGGTGAGACCATGGGCTGACAGAGATAAAGCTTTCCTTGAACATAAATTGGAGGAGTTTCTGAGGTTAGTCCTTTTACATCTCACAGACCTTGGTGGTGGAGGGTCTGTTGATTCTCTCTTTCCAAGTCTCTCTTGTCTGGGAGCAGCTGCTACATTCTCCAAAGCTCTCCACACCTAAGCAAGCCTGCTGTCACAGCCGCTAGCCTTGTTCTTTTTGCATGTGTTCCTCTTTCAATGGCCACCAATGCTTTTCTTCTATTTCTTCCCATGCCAGAGACATGGATTCTCAGTGTTCTAGAGAGAAAGAAGACATAGGACATGACAGGGGTGCATAAAATGAGTGGCCTGGAGAGCTGAGGGAAAGATGATTTGTTTCTTGTCTCTTTCAAAAAATCAGGGAGAAACATGAAAAGCCGGGGGAGGGTGGCTGGTTCAAAACACTTCCTCCCTTTTAGGAAAGCTGTGAATTCCTTCCTACAGGTTTTTGTGGGAAAAGTTGCAAAAGATTTACATGGACTCAAAAAGAGCAGGGGCACATTTATGGAAGAAAAATTCTTGGAGGGCTATGAATTTGAAGGACACCTGATCCAATCTCCCTCATCCCCAAGAATGGCCTGGTGTTTTACAGTTTCTTGCTATTATAGCCCGGTAAGAGACCACATATTATCATGCATCTCTCTGGACTGTCACCCATCAGCCAATGTGTCACCCATGACCCAGAGAAGGACAGTCAGGGTTCCTCAAGTCCTGCATAAGTTTGGAGAGTTGCCCACACTCATCCCTTCATTTTCTGGAGCAGAGAAGGTGTCCTGGGAGCATCTCAGCCCCTTTTGAGCAGGATGGCTTTGTCTGAACTCACAAAGATGTGTGTTAGAAGGTGAGTTTATCTGACAGTGCTTCTGAATTGTTCTTGTTCAGATAGAGATGGAAGTGGGAATAGCACTTAATGATGGAATACTTGCCCTAGTGGTTCTGAGTTCTGGAAGGGGTTTGCTTGGGGAGTAAAATACCAGTCTTTCTTAGGCAACATAAAGCATCGTTTCCCATTGCCTCCTCCATCACCTCCTCCATTGCTTCCTCTTTCTCTACTTCTGTCTTCTTCCACAACCTTTTCTTGTTACTTTCTCTTTCTCTTCTTTTTCTTCTCTGCCATTTTTTTGCCACTCCTTCTGTCCCTTCCTGTCACCTTCACTTCTTCTGCAACCTTGTTTCTCCTCCTCCTTCTGTTCTTCCATTAGCTTCTTCTGACACTTTCTTCTGCTGCCTTATTCCATGACATTCTTCATCCCCTCCTCCCTCTCTTCTTCTACCACCTTCATCTGCCATGTTCTTCTGTTACCTTCTATGTATTGTCCTCCTTTTCCTCTTCCAATGCCTTCTTTCACCAGCTCCTCCATCGCCTCCTTCATTTCTGCTGCCACATTCTTCTACCACCTTCTTCCACCACCTCTGTCAACTCCACCTTTTCTTCTTTCACCACTTTCTTCTATCTCCTCCTCCTTCTCTTCTTACACCATTTCCTTCCACCACTTCTTCTATCACTTCTGTCGTTGCCTTCTCCATCCCTTCCCTTTCTCTTCTTCCTATTCATTCTTCTGCTTTCTTATTCCATCACCTCCCCTTTCTCTTTTTCCACCACCACCTACTCCACCACCTCCTCCATTGCCTCTTCCACCTTCTTCTGTCACTTTCTTCATCCCCTGATTTTCTTCTTTCACCACCTTCTTCCAGCACCTTCTGCCACTTTTTTCTGCACCTTCCTCTTTCCCTTCTTCTATTGCTCCTTTTCTTCTTCTGGCACTTTCTTCTGTTTCCTCCCTCAATGCCTTTTCCTTTTCTTCCATCACCTTCTTCCAGTGTCTTCTTCTGTCACTTACTTCATCACATTCTCCATCACCTCCTCCTTCTCTAATGCCAGCACCTTCTTCAGTTGCCTTCTTCTTTTGCCTCCCCAGTCATCTCCTCCTTTTCTTCTTGTCACACACTTCTGCTGCCTTCTTCCTTCTCATCCTCTTTCACTTCTGACCTCTCTTCTTCCACTGCCTTTTTCTAGCACCACTGCTTTCTCCTTCACTTCTTCTGCCACCTTTTTCCTTCACCTCCTCTGTTGTCTCTTCATTCTTCTTCCACTGCCTTTATGCACCATCTTCTTCCATTCCTTCTCAGTTGTTTCCCCCTTCTTTACTTCCATAGCCTCTTCTATCCTCTCCTTCGCTGCCTTTTTTCCATTGCCTCCTCCTTCTCCCAATATCATCTTCTGCTGCCTTCCTCCATGGCCTTCTCTGTAGCCACCTCCTTCTCTTCTTCTGGCACCTACTTTCTTTTCCTCCCCCATTTTCTTCTGCTTTTCATGTTCTGTGGCTTTCTTTCTTTGCCTTTTTTCGTTGCCTCCTCCATTGCCTCCTCCGTCTATTCTTTTTCCTGTTTCTGTTGCCTTCATCTGCCACCACCAGCTTCCAATATAAATGCCTTCCTTCTGCCACTTCCACCTTCTTCTGTCTTCTTCCACCACCTTCTGTTTACAACTCCTTCTACTGCTGCTGCCTTTGTGCACTGTCTTTCTCTACTGCCTTCCTCCACCGCTTTCTGCTGCCACTGTCTCCTGCCAACGCACTCTGCTGTCAGATTCCATCACTGCCTCCTGTTCCTGCCTTCTGCTTCCTCCACCTCCCACTGCTGCTGCTTTCCGCTGCTGAATTATTCAGTCACTGCCTCCATATGCTGAAACTGCCTTCTCTCTTCTCTGCCTTTACCACTGCATTGCACCACCACACCCTTCTGTGACTTCCACCTTTAGCCACTTTATTCCTCCACCTGTTGCCTCTGCCACCTTCCATCCCTTCCTCCTTCTCTTATTCACCACCTTCTTCTTCCAACTTCTTCCGTCACCTTCTCCTGTCACCTACTGTGTCACCTCATCTATCATCTTCTTCACTTCACCACCTTCTTCTGCCTCTTTCTTCTATCGTCTCCTTTGTCACCTGCTCCTTCTCTGCTTCCACTGCAGCCTTTTACCACTTCTTTTGTCACTTTCTGCTTTGACTCCTCTTTATCCTCCTCCAAGGCCTTTTGTTGCTGCCTGCTGCCACCCCTTGCTTCTGCTGCCTCTTCCATCATTTCCTCCTTCTCTTCTTCCTCATCTCCAAGCCATCCTAACAAAACACTTATTGTCAAGCGTAATAATTACAACTGTTCTTGTTAATGACTGTATAGAAATGTCTGTATCAAGTCATAAGCAAGTGTAGCATTTTAACAGCATGAAGAAAAAAAGCTTTTTCCCCCCCTAGTATATTTTCACTGGTACAACTCACAAGTCCTAACTCTGCCTCTATCAGCAATCTTGTACTATTGCACTGACCTTTAAGTAAATCACATCACCCTTCTATGTGTCTACCTTCCTGCCTTTTTGTGCATCTTAGCTATACATACTGGAGATTTTAAGGATACTTTACATCAGTTATTTACACTTCGTCCAACATAAAAGAAATACAATGGGATCTTTATAGCAAAAAACAGCACAGAAGTGTCATATCCAGACTATGCTTTGTGCTCTTTGACAATAAAGGCACTATTTATGCTCTTTGACAATAAAGACACTGTTTCATAGCATCACAGAATATTTTTTTGCCTGAAGGAACATGCAGGGTTGGGGATCTGTGGTCCAACTTCATCTCAAAGCAATACCAGTTTTTAACTGAGAAGAGGTTGATTAGGCACTTAGCCAGCTGAGAGTTGGAAGCCTCCAAGGAGGGAGATTCTACAGTCTCTCTGGCATTTTCTGTTCTAGCACTGTGGGACCCTCAAGGCCAATTTTACCCCCTTTTATTCCTGCAACTTGTAACCACTGTCTTTTGTCATTACAGCATATACTGTGTCCCTACCTCTGCCCTTTTAGTAGTGAAAGATTGGAATTACATGTCCCTGTGCTCCACCTGTCCTTAACTTTCTTCTCTCCAAGCTAAAGAATAAAAGCTCTTCTTGTTTCCTCTTGTATGTCGTATGCCATTTAATCATCTTGGACACAAATCAACTTGTTGGCCATATGCTGGAAATTCTGCAGGATGTTAATACTACTTATGCATGGAGGGGAAGGTGTGTACAAAACTGGAGTTTACACGGTCTTTTACAATAGTCAGGTCTCTGTAAGGAGCAAGAAGGGTTAGTCATCAAAATCGGTAACACAGGTCAAGCAGAAAATAGATAAAATTGCTTTTTGCTAATGAAATAGTATATACATGTAGTGGTGACCTAGAAAAGATGAAGAGTCTATGATCCATGCTGCCCTTAATTATAGGAGGGACAGTCAATTTTTTTTACAATTTTAACATGGTGCAAAGAAATTTAGCTATTTTTCCTAACATAGAAGGCAGGGTAAGAATAATTTACCATTTTTCTCAGCCTGGTCCAGAGACTTAAATCATTGTAGAGTGTCAGTGTCCTAGAACACAGTGAGGTTTTTATCTATAAATAATAATTACAGGCATCTTAGCATACTAGATTCTTTCTATAGCATGTACTTGTTGACAAGTAACATTGGTATTTGAAATGCATGAGAGAATGGGAGGGTCCAAGTCACAATTCTTTGGTAGTTGTGCAATTATTTTCTGTAGTCAATATGATGAGTGCAATAATTCACTAGGGCTGTGATGACTGTTGCTGGCACACAAAATGAAATCATTCCATGAGATGCATGTCAAGCACCATGTCCAGGAGATTTTCCTTGAGATGTATTGCATTGATTTTAAAATATATCATATTGGATGCACCAGTGGCTGGATGCGAGGAGCACATGTGCATTTTCCCTGCAAGTGCTTCAAGGGAACTTGTATTTCTAAAGGATAATGTAGGTAATCTACCAGCTCTCTCAGGACAAATGAAAGCTAGAGATTCTAAAAAATGATGGCCTGAAAATATGGTTCCTTACTGAAATCAAGGGTCAGGTCAATTCCAGTGAAACACAACATAGAGTCATAGAATGTTAAGGGATTGGAATGGACCTTAAAGACCATCTAGTCCCAACTCTCCCTGCTATAACTCTGGGTCATTAGTTTGGCACTTTAGTTCTCATGCTACTCACCCAGCCTCTTCTTATGCCTGTGGCCAGTTGTCCTACTTTAGAGCAACAAATGAATATGGCATTTAAATGTTCTGGATTTCAATGCAATTTAAAGGTGAAACCTTAAGGCCTTTGTGGACCTTGCACTTAACATTAGTTTCTCAGTTCCTACAAAGATATAACAGGTCATTATGTAGTTGTAGAGACAGAGGGAACTCCTCAGACACAGGTGATATTTTATTATAGTGTGTAAACCCACAGAGATGCTAGGGAAATTTCCAGTAGGACAAATCTCCTAAACTTCTAATTAATCCAGAAAAGTATTTTGACTTTATCATGTCTTTTCACTATTTCTTTCCCCCAAAAACTGTTTTATTAAATTTATAAGGACTATGAAATAAAAGTCAGGCCATTGCTTCCTAGTTACTATGTATTATGTGAGGTGTTACTAGTATGACACTCAAGAAAATGCTCCCACATTTGGGTTGATCAAGAACAGAAGTCTCACTTTAAAGATTATCCATATCACAGAGACTGGAGTCAGCCAGGCTTCTGCATCAAGGGTTTGGACTTGTCTGGGAGATTTCATGCAATGAAGACCTTGCAGAGACGTTCATTTTACACAGGAACAAGTTGCCCAGCTATGTTGTGTAATCCTTGAATATCTTTGGATATTGAATACCTTTGGAGATGTACAAAACCTGATTGCACACCAAGCAATCTGCTCTAGCTGACTATGGTTCAAGAGCAGAGGTCAGCCTAGACAGTCTTCAGAGGTTCCTTCAGCCTCAAGATATTCTCTGTGATTCCATAACTGGAATCTTAAAACCAAAGAGTCGTAAATATTCTCTTAATTTCTGAGGTGTTTGCATAAATAAAAAGCTGATTTCTAAATTGACTCTCAAACACCCAGGAAAGAGGAAGATGCTTTTTTCTGTACCTAAAAAATTGAGTCTTTCTATCTGCACTACATTTCAACTTTCCTTTTAGAGATTACTGCTATGCTGCCTGCAATGCACTGAAGTAAGATACATTAAAACCAATAAAAACTGTTCCATTAAACCATATAGGTTTATGGTCAAGGTCCTGCTCTCTTAGCACTCTTAATAAATTGGAAGAAGCAAATCCTAGACCTAGTCTCATAGGAGTAGTTGTATTATCTACTGAAACTACCAGGAACATATATTCAATTTACTGACTCTAAAGTTAACTTGGAGAGATTTTATGTGCAATTTTAACTGTAAGACTGTCTTCTCTGTCTTCGTTAGTCCTGTAAAAGATGCACTGCAAAGTAAAATCTTCACTTATCCTTGAACCTCCAGGCATACAAACTATCCTCAAATTTTTGTACCTATATCTATCCCAGTCAAGGATGCCTCAAGTGATAGGTCCCCCCAAATATCAATGCTGATCTTCTGCTTGTTTTCTCTTGAAGAAGCTAAACAGAAGGGACAGCTAGGCCTGCAATGGTTCCTTCTGAAATGTCTAAGCTTGTGTAAATTAATTGCTTTAAAAGACACAACTTATTATACAAAGCCCAGTTAACAACCATTAAAGCTAAGTCAATTCTAAGTAGAAAGACGAAATATCCTGTGGGCCACCATTAATTCACTAAGCAGCTAATTCTTCCTTCACCTCTCTGTTTCTCTTCTACACTTTTTTCCTCTTGTCAAAATGCCTCAGGAAAATAAAAACAGTTGAAAACCTTTTCCTACAGAGAAGAGAGATGTGAAGAATTCATCTCATCAGTTCCCGTAGTCAGTATGTAGAAAACCAGGAAGAGTTTGAAGGAAAGATTCTGTGGGAATAGATATGAAAATCCTAGCTCAACCATTTTGATCCTTGCTATCCTCCATGTCACTGTCTCTTCAAAAAGTCTGTTTGATTGGCAGTTCACTGTTGAACTACTTATCAATTTCCAGGATGTACATGTGCCTTGAAGGGGCCAGGTGGACAAAAGATGAATGAGCAGGCCATTCTGGCATCATTTAGCAAACTTTCAATATGACTCCTGCAGTTGATCCAGATGTTCTCATTCATATGAAGACAGATTATTAGAAACAGTTCCTACAGCCTTTTCTCACTCTTTAACCTTGTTTGACTCCCGCCATAACCGTCTTTTCTCTGTGTCACAGTACATAATTTCTGTATCCCTGCAGATTTCTCTCAAAATTTCACTTATTTCACTGATTTCTCTCTCCTAGAATGGAAAGGAAATTTGTAGCTGTGTCAGTCACTTCAGGGGCTGCGGTTCAAGAGGTGGGGAAACTGTCCTACCAAAAGCACATAACCTATTCTGCAGGACACTCTCTGCAGCTGCGCACAGTACAAGAAGTCTTCTTGTATGGCATAAAAATGGTCTCTTAGTGTAAAGTGCTTTCAGTCATGGAGGCAAAGTGAGCAAGCTGTTCACTGGAGATGAGTATTTGACACGGGCTTCCAGAATCTGGAATGCTACCAGTAAGCACTGCACAGCTGGCAATTTTATGATACTAGAATTGCTAAACCCTGCAAAGATTCTGATAATGGCTTCAACAGCTGTGTCACAGATCAAATGTTTTACATAATCTTAGTCCAGTCATAATTACCCTAGCCCACACAATTCCAAGATCCAAAGTCTGTTTATGAGATTAGCTCCCTGATTCTAGTCAGCAGGAGTACAGTCTAATCTAGACCTAATCTATGAGGGGACTAAAGCTCCTCAACATCTAGTGAATTTAGTGAAAGGTAAATCCTTCTCCTTTGGGATGCTTCTGATGATCTGCACCCCGCACAAGGAGAGTATTCCAGTCACAAATTCTGGTTGACACAGTCCTATAGACACAGAATACTACTAGTCCTGCTATCAATTTCACTGAAAAACAGACTGACACAGTTTTCAACATTTTTCCCTATCCTCCAAAAGACAAGTATATTTTATTATGTAAGACCTCAGTTATAATTCAGTTCAATTCAGTCTTCAGGATAGGAGTAATTTTAAGGTATCAAAGCCATATCAACTCTAGCATGCACCTTAGTTGTAAGGAACTGATACTGCTTAGGGCTAGGTTATATTCTGTGTAGGTAAGTTATGGGTAACACTTGCAGGAGTCAGAAGAAAAAGACATGAAAAGACTGTATGCTTTGACACAATCAACCTGTGAAAGGCAGAAAACTTTCATTTGCACTTCTGCAAGAATAGGTCAGTTAACAATGGAATCAAGCTCAAGGTTATTTATTATGTTTCACTCTATTGCTGTATTAAGAGATAGCGCTCATGGGACTTGGAAATACCATTCTTATTGGACAGCACATTTCTGTACAGCTCTGTATTGATTTCAGGGTTCTATAATTGTGTTTGTATGGTACTGTAACCCAACACCTCAGGGAGAACGTCTGTTATTCAAGATCCATAGAAATTTCCTTGAAGTCAGAAGCAGGAAGATGATACTTTAATCACTTTGAGCAATATACTAATGCCTTTGGAATATAAATACTCTCTGGATCATACCCTGTGATTTCAGAGTTCTTCCTTCTTATTTGGGTTGCTCTCACTTTGGGCTTTCTTTTGTTGCTATTCTAGCTTTTTAAAAACTTACTGTGATAATTATTAAATATTTTATTGTGCTACACCCTGCAGCTTCAGGGCATACTGAAGGGCACTGCTATGATGTTTTATTGCAGTTGTCAATGAATGTGGTAATATTTGGAGTGTGCTTTTCTCTGGAGTGTTCACTTTACATTCTGTTACCCTACTTATTTCCCTGTTTCTGGATGCTAAAATGGAGGTCTTTTTAACTGTAAACAAAACAAAACAAAATTTAGATCACAGTTATGAACGATTCTGGATGCTCTCTGAATAGGATAGTGCTTTACTGGAACAGAAACTCACAAGGGCTTCCTGCACAGCTGGATATAAGTGGTCAACTATTATCTTGGCTTGCTCAGACTCTTGGAAGGACATGAAACAAAATCTGTTCCCAAAGCCATTTATACATGTTAACATAGGACTGAGCCTGATCAAAGAAGCTCTTAATCTCAAGACTGTAAAAGTCTTCTGATCCAGAGGCAATTCACGGCAAGAGACAACCTAACTCACAATCAACCAATAAAGAAAACGTTGTCTTGCTGCTAAATCTTTGTAATAGAGAAACTTTCTTTGCACAACTGTGTTTCCATTTCTCTCAATAAAATTCATCTGCATGGCAGAGTGCCAAGGAATTTTTGGTGAGAATTACCACTTGGGACCATAGTTTGTTATTAGTAGTCACAGGGAGAACATGGGGTTTTTTTTAGGTAGCTTACAATGTCACACATTCATATCATGTGCTTTACACTTGTAAAACTGAAAGCAGAAGTTGGCTAAGCAGAGCCCTTCACTGCAACTCCTGTATGTTGTTAAGCTTTTGCCAATGGTCAGTTTATGCTATGTTCACTCTGTATATGCTCCTACTCAATATTTACAAATACCCTTAAAGAACAGCTTTTCCTTCCCTTCTCTTTCCTCATAGCTTTCTGCTAGTTTTTTACTGCACTTCATTTCTTTCCCCTTCTCACAACAAGGTCTTTAATCTCCCACTGGCTGATTCAATGATTTACTGAGATTTTAAGCAAAATGGATTCATTCAGAGAATTCACAGAAACCTGAGACATGAAATTATTCACATGAACTAAATTATGCTATTGACCCATTAAAAACTTTTCCTGCAAACTAGCCCTGAAGAGGAATGGGTTGAAGAAGCCAATAAAATCTTTGCTTTGTTTCTGCTCAGTTAGCATGCTGAAAACTACTAAATATTACAGTTATGTCACACATATGCTTTGTGGCCTTCCTGAATTGTTTGATGAATGGAAAAACAACTGAAACAGGGCCAAAGACCTTGGAAGTCAACATTGAATAAGATTTACCCTACCACTGATGTTGTTTAAGAATTATTCTTTTGATACCATTGATTTCAACTGCAAGGGAATTTGGCTTCCCTATGGCAATTGAAACATAGAAGAGAAATTGACTTGGACCAAATAATAGCAAAAATCAAAGCCCAGTGCATATTGGCTCAGTTTTTCAGAGCTCAGGAATGCACTGAATGACTGGTATCTTTTTCAGGCCTGAAATGAGAACCTTTAATAAATTTCTGCAGTTACGGGAAGTGGTTGTTTGCAAACTCACATCAATTAAAAAAAATAAATTATTCTCACTTTAATTTGGAAAACTAGGATGTAATGGAACAACTTACTTTGTCTCTCAATCAGATGGCTCTGGCAGGAGGTTCTGGCAGTCAGGCAGATAGCATTCTTGAGTCCCTTCCCTGGCTGAATATACTGTTCTTAGTTCAGGTAAGCAGTCCAGTCAAGCTGATGTCAATGCCAGCACAGAACACAGGTTTTGAGAGTGAATGCAGAATTTCTTCCCACATTTTGTTATTTTTAAAGCACAAAAGAGCTACAAAGGCAATATCCGTGTTTGCAAAAAAGAGATCGTGGTCTTCAGGGCCAATGTACTTATGTATTTACATACCTGACCACAGGTATTTAACTGTGCATAGCTACAGTCCTTCTGGCAAACTGTCAGAGGCATTTTGTCCCAGGAAACAAAAAGAGGCACTGTCAAAGCACAACAGTAGCAGCAATAGACTTTACCTTTGCAGAACAATTAAAATTAAGGAAAAAAAAAAAAGAAACACCAAAATAGCCCCAACAAACCAAAACATAAAGACTTACTGGACTTTAAGTTGATTCTTTGATAAACAGCAGCTTTCATTAACACATGTGAAAGGTTTGAGAAACAGAAATGCAAAAGATTTAAGAGACATAAAACCTAAGTGCTCCTGGATGAAAGTTATCTTTCATCCAGGATGAGAGAAAGGGTGAAGGGCATGTAATAACTTTTCCTTTGAGAAAGCCATTCTTTAGCTCTTAAATCTGCAGCTTCTTGCATGTCCCTTTGAAGAACCAGGTACCAGCCTCAAGGCCAGTTTACTACTTATGCATTACCCTTAGCATGTAATGAACTCTGTGTCTGCCTGGTTGTATGCTTGGAAAAACGTGCGAAAAGCATGGATTTTACTCCTGCATCTTCCCAATTACAGCAAAAATGTGCTGTCTTCACTGACACCTTAGGTGTCAAACTATGAGTTAAAGAGAAATTAATGCCAAGCATATTTTGTTGCAAAATTGCACTTATTCTTGCATATGTCATGTTCAGTTTCCAGTGAAGGAAGATGAAAATCATCATGTTGCACTTCAGATCCATTAACCTAGCAGATATTTAGAAAGCACATGTATTTTGATCCCCTTCAAAGCTCCAGATATCACTGCTAAGAATATTTTATGACTTTCAGAATTCCATGCTCTCTAGCACTGGTAGTTTGCAATTGTCCAGCCACACAGGATTAAAAGCATTCATCAGAAACTGAAGGATCATTTGGTGCATTAGGTTTTCTTGCCAAGTGAAGCAGAGAGACCTCACTAAAATTAATTTTAGCACATGACTAATGGAATATTCTCCTGGTAGCTTCAATATTTGGTTTGGTTTTTTTTTTTAATAGCTGCTTTCTGGAGCTAAGATAACTACCATATTTTTTATGCAGGGTTGTGCATTGAGGAGATTGCACTTCCGTATCTCTGCAAAGTATGTTTCCCCGTGTGTATTGATGTAGCTTTTTATTCCATGCTTCTGCTTCCTTCATTTAGGATGGCATGTTTAAAAATAAAAATTTGAGAATAACTATTTACTCCCTTTAAGCCCTGATATGCTATGTGGCTGATTTCCACACAGTCCTTGTGCTATATTTCAGAAGTACCAGGAAAGAATGCTACTGTATCCCTACACTATTCATTCTTCCTGTTTGGTAGCATTTTCCAGCCTTGTGAGAGTAAAAGAGGAGTGCAGCAAGAAAAAATATTTTTGCTACAAGCTCATCTGAAAAAAGTCTGAGAAACTCTCATGCTTAATTTTTTGCATTGCTTCACTGCTCTGTGTAGGTCAGCAGAAAGCAGCAGTCACCCCTAACTTCCAACTTCCAACTATTACTTTTCACATTTGGGAAATTCTTAATCAGGGCAGAGTGAAGTGTAAAGAGCCAGGGAACAGGAGAAGTAGCATTTTAATGTAAACATTGAAGCTGGGTATAAGGTGATGGAAAAGCAAACCCCATTACTGTGTAATTTGCTTGGCTATTTATTTGCTTTTCTTTGAATTTTTATATGTGAAAATCATGGAAGACATATCCCAGCTATAACCTGCTACACTTCTTGAAAAAGTTCCAACCCAGGATCCACATGAATCTCTGCAGTGCCTTTGCCACGAAAGGTTGAGTTCTGCACACCAACCACAGTTTTGAAGTAGGTGCTGTGCCCTGTGGTCTCTGAGGTCCTGTCATCAGACAGTGTTTGTGAGTAGTCTTATTTGGGATAGTCATTTGGGGTTACAAGGTTGGGTGTGTGGAGGTGTATCTGGAACATCAGTGAGCTGAAAGGGATAGCAAAGCTCCGCCGGCAAGGGCAGTAGCAGAAGGGAAGCTTCTGTGATCATTTAGCTATACACAAACTGATTCAGTTTTTTAAATAGAGATGTTTTTGCTATTGCAGCCCAGGTGATGATGCCTGTTCCAGCAATGCCTTCCTCCCCTGGCAGTATCCCCACCAGTGCCTTGTGCCACTCAGCCCCTTAACTTGTGCAATGAGGAACATTTTCCCATCCCCTCACTGCTTGCTTTTACCTCGGACTAGGTCCTTGTTCTCACAGCTTCTCTCTAGCCAGTCTGTTCTCACTCCTGCCTGCAGAAGTATTCACAGATTTAACAGTCCAGTTCCTCAGAAGGGTTTTTGAAAAAGGATGGGTAGCACCTGGATGCTTTCTTTTCCTTTCAGTCCTCTTTCTTAATGTTGCCTCTCCACTTTCCTGTATTTATATCCCTTGGGTTTGACCCTACTACATGCACTGTAACTGCAAGCACCCTTCTGTCAATGGCTAAAAATGACTGTAAACCCCCACGGTCCCCAAAGTGCCAGTGTGTTGGCAGTACATCAGCAGCATTTGGTAAAAAGGCAGTTTGAAAATGGCAGCAATACTGCCTTGGACATTTGTTGGCTTTATCATAAATACTTTGGCTGTTGATAACTGGAAGGCCTTATTAGAAGTTAAAGGCTACTCCTAAGGGTCAGCTCTGTCAGGAAGGGTTTGTCAAGCTCAGATTCCTAAAAGTCAAATTAAGGAATGAACCATATGTTACTAGCCTTTGCACTTTTCTGTGAATACTCATGAAGTTATGCCTGATTTGTGCCAGACTTGGAACCAGGCTCAAGGTCTTAGCATGGGATAGTCCTGATATGTGAAAGGGATGAGACACTGCAGTCTTCAGAGACAAGCACAGTTCTTCCTTGCTAATTTTAGAGGTGGGAAATTAGCCCTGTTGGTATTATTCTGTCATTTTAAAACAGACTAATTTAAGAAATATCTTTCTGGTAATATTTTTCTTGCCATTTAAGTAATTGATTGTTTGCAAACTTTGAAAACAAAGAAACAACATATCAAACCATTTTCTTGCTGATGTTTGTAAGCGTGTTTTGGAGAACATCCAAGAAGGATGTGGGTCTGTTGGAGCAAGTCCAGAGGAGGGCAACAAAAATGATCAGAAGGATAGAACACCTGTCCTGTGAAGACAGGATGAGATAATTGGGGTTGTTCACCTGTAGAAGAAAGACTCAGGAGACCTTATCGTGGCCTTTCGTTACTGCAAGGGTGCTTATAAGAAGGATGGGGACAAATATTTTAGTAGGGCCTGTTGTGATAAGGTAAGGTGTAATGCCTTTAAACTAAAAGACTAGATTCAAAGGAAGAAGCCTTTTATGATGAGGGTGGTGATACAGTGGAACAGGTTCCCAGAGAGGTGGTGGATCCTCCATCCTTGGAAACATTCAAGAGTCAGGTTGGATAGGACTCTGAGAAACGTGATCCAGTTGAAGATGTCCCTGCTTATTGCAGGGAGGTTGGACTAGATGAGCTTTAAAGGTCACTTACACCCAAACTATTCTATGATTCTGTGATTTTCAGAATTGCAGCTAAAGCCCAGTGACGTAGGAGGCAAGGTCATGACACCAATATCCAGGCCTACCACGCGCTTATAATGAACCTGATGAGAAATAATATCTTCAAAAGGTGGCTTCTTTTTGAGTGAAAACCATTTTGGATTTTGCTAAGAACTGTTCTACATTGCCAGTTTGATTTTTCAGGGTAATGGTTTTTTCCTTTTGGAGAGTATAGTTTGATTATACTGAACTCAAGTTTTGCAGCAAATCGAAAATAAACAGAATACAGATCTGAATATATATTAGTGTAATGTAACTTCTTGAAGGTCTAGTAACTGAAAGGTAGCTGGCATAAAACCATGTAACTCATAGTAACCTGATTAAAGGTATTTTCTACCAGCAATTGGATAGCTTTTTGTACTGCTTTTATGTACTTCAGTTGCTTAAAAAAAGTTTCTTTTTTTGTACATTTATTGATGTTGATATGTGGTTATATACTTTGATGTTGGTGCCTGTGTTTTGGTATCCCTGCCTATGGAATATTTATTACTTGATCCAATAAAGTTGTAATATTATCCCTCAAAAAGTGAGTTGGAGACAGCTGCTATAAATCTGTTCTTGATCCCAGATATATGAGTGTAATCAATCAGCAGTTCCAGCCAGCAGACTTTAATGAATCATATGCTTTGATCTACTTTGGGGGGTTGTGTAAGATACATCAATCAACAATCCATGCCTGTGTAGAAAATACTAGACTCAGTCAGCCTTTGCTTTGAGATTTAGATTTTTTACATTGCTTTGATGATTATAACATCATTGGGTATAGAGGGTGGTTTGCTCATCATAGTCTGATGATTTGCTTATGATTTAATCAAGCACTAAACTCAGAGAGGAATGTGACTGCATCTGGCTTCCCTTACTATTTTTAAAGAGATGGGGGCCAGTCAGCATCCCAGAAACATGACAGCTTTGCAATCATATGGCTTATATTCAAGTCTTTTGTAAAGATGTTCATTATGTGAAGTGTTTATGCTAAGGATGATTATGAAATCAGTAGTGAATAAGGAACTGCCTTTTCCATTTATGAAGTCTTAATGGGACCCTGGACCAGTCCTGCAATGTGAAGCACAACAGAGTATCAAGACAGAGGCAAGGTGGTCTTCTGAATAATTTCATATGCCTTTTAGGAGCTGGTAATGCAAGGTGTCTACTTAGAGGAGATTAATTTTACTGATTAGTGTGAGAGAGAAAAACGTACTCTGGTCTGACATACAGAAACATGTCTTAACCTGAAAGATCTTACAAGAATTTGCACTATCAATACACAAGTTTCTTTGTTTTTCTGTTTTGTTTTGTTTGTTTCTTTCTTTGAAATACAAGAGTAATATGAAATTGTTCACATAAAATCAATGTCAATCTCTGCATATAGAGCTACCAAGAAGATGTGTTGGTAATGAAAATGAAATTGACTTTATAAGGCTTTGTTGAGAGAGGTTGCAAAGTAGCATTGGCTTTATGGCTGTTCATCAATTGCCACTGTAGTTTTCAGGTTCCTTATTTATTACCCTATTTCACATTTAATGTATACCCAATTTCCATTACACATAACAGCTAAAAGTCCAGAGGTGATTGATCATTTTTTAATTACCTCGTTCCAGAAGTCATTTTCTGACTAATTATCACTGCTTTGACTTCATAAATACCTAAAATTACTATCTCATTGAGATAAGCAAGACCAAAACAGAGTCTGTGAAACTGGACAGGCATTTTTAGTCACTTTGTCTCATGGTCTAGCATATTGTCTTAAAATATAACTTAAAATGGATTTGTGCTGCAGTACCAGACCACAAACATGAGTGTCAGAAGCTCATATCTATCCTGGTTGCTCTGACCAGCCTCATTTATGTTGTACTATGACAAGAGCATTTCAGATAGCAAATCTACTACTATAAATGTCAATGTGAAGATATCATCTTATTGAATAGACTTGTTCCCTGTGTATATTCAGAGATTAATTTCCTTCCTTTTGTTACTGAAACATCTCTTTTTGCTAGACTTTATCTCTATTTCTCTTTCAAAGCCTGAAGAGAGAGCACTTTGGGAAAGTGATATGTTTTCTTCCATGTTATCAGTCTTTTGGACCCAGCAGACAAGTGTTTACAACAGAAACTAAATAGATTTGCCTGGGAGTTGTTACAAGAGCACGACTGAGGTACATTTGTGAAGGAATAAAGGAAATTAGTCACTTAGTATAAGTTATTAGCACTAGTAGCTAGACATGCTGAAGCCTCAGACCTCAAGGTGTGAACTTTCCACAGATATGCTGAGCTTTTTACCTGCTTAAGTAAAGGGAGGCCCCAGAGAACAGTTTATGCTGGAAGATAAGGAAGCAAAGAAGGTCACTATCCCCATCAGCAGAAGCTCAGAGGAAAAACAGCCCACCTAGAGACAGTGAAGAGAACCAAAGGAGAACAAGAAGACCCCAGACTCTAACAGTACCATTGGACTGAACTGTTGCCTGACGTGTTGGAAACTTAGATTGTAACAGTATAATTCTTGTGGATTCCTTTGCCCAGGCTACCCAGATTGAGCCATCCTTATTGTTGTACCAGTCAAATATCAAATTATTTCTTCATGTGATCAGACATCTGAGACTTGGTTGCAGGAAACCTAGGGTGAAGACATCTCTGTAACACATTTACGTAGATGCCAGTGAGCATCCTAAGTTATTCTGCAAAATTTTGTTGCTTGTGGCAAGATAAATAGAAAGTTTGGCTCAGATTCCAGATTGTATTTCAAGGAAAGACAGCTAAATTGTAAGCAAAAACTACTTTGACTATTCTTTCACCTGAAGCTTAAGCATGGTACTTCATAACTTTTTTTTGGTGCAGTTAGAATACAACAAAACTTTATGAGCTATAGGTCAAACAATCTATTGCTAATATTGTTTAATGTATCATACTACCAATACATTCAGCCCTTTACGGAGTCCAAGAGAGAAATCCTTATCTTTGCACCCCATTCTTCTTGGGAATGGTAAAAGCAAAAGAAGCATGCTTTAGAAGTCTTTTCACAAAAATGACACAGGCACACGGGATCATCGAGTGGATCAGGTTGGAAGGGACCACAGCAGGTCATCTGGTCCCACCTGCCCTCTCAAGCAGGGTCATCCTAAGCACATTGAGCACATCCTAAGCACATCCTGAGCACATTGCATAGGATTGTGTCCACACAGTTCTTGAATATCTTCAGTGAGGGAGACTCCACAACCTCTCTGGGCAGTATGTTCCAGTGCACAGTCACCTGCATAGTTAAGAAGTTCAGGTGGAATTTTCTGTGCAGACAGATGACTTTTGGACATGTCTGGTATTGAAATTTACCCACTCCATTCCTACCTATACTAGCTTCTAAAAGACATAAAGAAGTGCAAAAGTTCTTTTTTGTTGTTGTTGTTGTTGTCACGATTCACACTTGAAAATTTGCTCCTATACAGTGAATTTGCTATGCCTTTTGGTGAAAACAGTGCTCCATCTGTGAGAGAGCACAGGAAGAGTGTTGACAAGAGAGTAGCTGTTTACTGTCATTGTTGGCAGTATAGATTATAAGGATCTCTGAGCCCTGTAAGGAGAATGTTTGCAGTTTATTTAACTATGACCAAAAAAAAAAAATAAAAGGAGACAAAAAGTCAGCAGAACAAACAAACAAACAAAAGACCAGGATAGCGGCAAGTATTACCACTATTGGAAATGGCCTCAAGTTACACCAAGGAAAGTTTAGATATTAGGATAAGACCTGTCACACAAAGGGTTGTAATGCATTGGAAAAGACTTCCTAGGGAAGTGGTGGAGTCACCATCCCTGGAAGTGTTCAAAAAATTTGCAGATGTGATGCTTGAGGACATGGTTTAGTGGTGAATGTGGTGGTGGTGCTGTCAGACATGATTTTAAAGGTCCTTTCCAACCTTAATGATTCTATGAGTCTATGATTTTAAGTAGTAGGATTTTGAACATGATAAGTGACAATATGAGGTGATTGCAGAATAAGGGACAATAGCAAGGAAGAGCAGTCTTTTTCCTCTGACTCCTCTTCAGAGAAAACATCTCTTTTCCACCATAGTTTCTACATAAGTTTGTATCAGAACAGCTTCTGATAGGCAGCTGAAACAATATATGTTGCTTCTCAAAGGGTCAACAGTGAGAAACTGACCATTCTTAGGTGTGTGATGTTTAGTTTGGTGCCACCCTCATCCCTCAAAAATTATCACAGAATATGCTGAGTTGGAAGGGACCCACAAGGATCATAGAGTCCAACTCTTAACCCCGCACAGGATATACTTGTTTATCTCAGGTATCTCATGTTTATTGGATGAGTTCCTATATGAAGATGGCAACAGGTTGACTCCAGAAAGACTGAGCTTTCCCGGCATCTTAAATGCCTTCTAGTCAGTATTGGTACTTGAATGCATTGAGACAAAGCAGTTGTACAGTGTCAGTGAATTGTACACATGGGACTGCAGATCTAGGCCACGAATTCAGCTAACAGTGTTAGATTTGATATAGAATAACACAAATGAGGTGTGAAAAACCCTAAACCACAAGGATATTTAGTTCATGTCTTCAATGTTACAGTATTTTTCTCACCAGTACACTTGTGATTGTTTTTAATAGTGCTGACCACTGTTTATTGATTTGCAAGAATTTTAAGTATGAGATTAAATTGCCATTCGTTACTCATCTCTGCCAAATCCCAAAGGGTGGTGATTGCAGGTATGTTCTTTCCCCGCCCCCACCTTAAGTTATTCCTACGATGCGCAGCGTTTTACCATGTTACTAATTAAATGTCTTCAGTTACTCAGCAACACCACAGTTGTCTACATCATTTTTTAAATGCATTCTTATCCTGGGTTTGGATGAGAAAGAGTTTATTTTCCTCTTAGTAGCTGGCACAGTGCTGTGTTTTGTATCTATATGAGAATAACATTGATAACACATTGAGATTTTAGTTGTTGTTATGTAGCATTTGCTCTAAATCAAGAACTTTTCAGTTTCCCATGCTCTGCCACAGAGGAGATGCACAAGATACTGGTAAGGACCATGGCCAGGACAGCTGACCTGAACTGGCCAAAGGGATATTCCATACCATGGAACGTCATGTTCAGTATATAAACAGGGAGGCGCTGGCTGGGAGCTGTTGGTCGCTGCTCAGGGACGGGCTGAGAATCAGTCAGCAGGTGGTGAGTGGCTGTACTGTGCATCACTTGTACTACTATTTTATTTTGTTTCAGTTATAAAACTTTTATTATCTCAACCCACGAGGTTTACTCTTCTTCCTGTTTCCCCATCCCCTGGGGGAAGCAAGGGCAGGGACAGCTGGGGAGTGAGTGAGCAGCTGTGTGGTAACTGTTTGCTGGCTGGGGTTAAACCACAATAATTCTGTATGTTAAACACATCCTGCTTTCTTACCCTTCCTGGTGAATACAAACATTAATGTTTCCCGGTTCATTCTGTATGAGAAGAAAACAGTTGCTAAGGTCAGTTAAAAGGGAGCTTAAAATAGGAAAAGAAGGCATTTTTAGGACAGAATATTTTTAGGCTTTTTTCTTTTCTTTTTCTCTTGCTTTTCTGTGGCTGGCTTTGTTGTTTTATAAAGGTAGTATACCTTCAGAGGTGAATATAATCAAGCTAAAAAACAATGTTTGGTCAACTTCAGCCTATTTCTGTAGGAATTTTAAACAGAAGTATTGCATCACTGAATGGCTCAAGGTAAAGCAGACAACCCTAACTGTCCTTTTTCTGTATAGTCTAAGTTGACTGTTATGAAAATAGTAAATGCTTGGTGCTGACACTAAAAGAACTGATTAAAATCATCACCCTTTTTATTTCTCCTTAATTCATCTTAAGGCAATATTAAAATTATCAGATCCCATTTTGATTATGGTATCAGAATCATATTTGTTATTCTTACCCTGTTTCTGTAGCATTTCCATTCAACAATATTTAGTGTCCCTACATGTTACTGGCAGTGTGCTAATTAGTTATAATTTCTACTAGCACCATCCTGTATGATTTGGATCTATTCTTCCTTAACTGGCATATTCTCTGAGTTCATAAATTATATATATATATTTATCTTTTTCTAAAGCCTATAACTTAACAGCTATAAGACATTTTTATTTAAATGTGCTATGTTTTTAATTGTCCCTTTGTGCCCTCTTTTTACATAGCCCAAAAACTTCAGTAGTGATAGCCTATACAATGCTACATAGGACATTTCAAAAAAATATTAATGGATTGGATTATTAACTTCTGGTATAAATCACCATATTTGCAATGACATCAGTAGTACTTCAGTGAAGTTGTGAGCAAGGGTCTTTTAAGATATATTTATAAGTAAATTCAGACATATTTTTAGCTTTTTACTACAAGTTTTTTCTTCACCTACCTTTATCCATATAATTTAATTTCCTTATGGATTATGTCAAAATGTCAAACATCCTTTCTGAGAATTACTTGGTGGATCTGTTTGGTCTCAGTAACCAGGATATATACATCATTGCCTATGACGCATTTCTGTACATTTAGTTTTATTTCTCATAGCAGACAAGAAAAATGTATTGTTGTTTTAGACTCAAATAATGCTTCATTTATCACTTAATCTTGCAATAGTTTTCATTTAGAAGTCCACAAATAACCAGGCTTTCTTTCTTTTTTTTATTGTCTCAATTTTCATTTATTTGTTAGTATTTAAAATGCATAATCTCAATTTCTAGCACAGGGCAGTTTTGGACCTAGCCAAGATATTGACAAAGGCTTGCTGGTATTATGGGTTGATAAATCTAGAACTGCATCTAAATAGAAAATATTAATAATAATATTATCAAAATGCTGATGCCTGGCATTCAGAGTTTCAGTGCAATCAATAGACTGAATCTATATTTGGTTAAGTCTGTATTCCATGACTCTAGCTCTTAGAGGATTGACAACTCGGCAAACAAAGCACACGTGACACAAAAAGGTGATGCTAATGCCTTAATTAAGGTTTTGTAACTCACAATAATAAGTAGGGAGGTAAGAACAGGTAACTTGTAGGAACTTCCTATGTGATTTACTGAAGCCTTAAAAATGCCCTGTAAAACACATTTTTGACCACATGCAGCTGCCCGGAATTACTCAGGAAGGGAATGGGGGCTTTCAGTTTTTGCTATCTAGTTTGTCTTCAACAGATTTCTGTGGTATAATTCCCCTCGTGGCAATACTTTTTTCACCTCTAATTTTAGATTACACCATGCTACAAGACCTTTATTTAAGTTGAATCGAAAAACTCATTTCAGCTTAGAAAGACTAAAAGACTTGAATAGAGAACAATGGAGAGAATCAAGGGTTGAATCTCTATAGTGCACATAGCTTAGGTAATTGGAGTACTTATAACTTATCCAGTTTTTAGTTAAATATGAGAGTACAATCTGAATTAAAGTATCTTGCTGAAATGTCCATTATAGATATTTTGTGTACATATATACCTTTGTATAATATTACAAACAGTGAAAGATATTGGAGAATCTGGATAAAGCCTCGTTAACAAAAACACTGCCAACTCAAAAATTTTGTTTGCTAGAGGTCAATTACATTCAAGCCAACAAATGACAGAGACTGAGAATTAGTTTATGTCTGCATATATTTAGGTTTGACTGAAGTCAGTGGAAAAACTGCATGACTTTTAGGGAAGTCACTATTTGAACATAATATTTAGTTGAATTAAAATAATTTGGCTAAATATTATCTTAAATTAGCTTTTAAGACCAGGAGGAATCAATAAGATCTTTTTCTGGCCTACTCCAAAATGTAGATTGTAAAATTTAATTTAGTGATATCTGCGCTGAATCTGTTCTGCAAAGTGATTGAGCTGTTGCACAAGAATGAATAACATCTAGACCCCTGGCTGAATTGTGTGGGCTCTGCAAGGAGACAAGACAGAAATAAAAGTCGTAGAAGTATATTTTTGTCTTTGAGGTAAATAGATCTGACTCTGAATAAACACAGCATTCAAATCTGTTGAGTAGGAAGGTGCAATTTTTATGTAATCACTTTTGGAATAGAATTTCCAATATTCTATACAGTTATCCATTTTTTAGTTAAGTGAGTACAACCTGACTTTAAGTACCTTTCTGAGGTGTCCATTTAAAATCTTTTCTGTAAAATAATACATTTGCCTTTCCCACTTGAGCATTCAATGTAAACCTGAGTGGTCTTCTCATGTCTCCTTGTCCCCATAGGAGCAGTTTAACCTTTACTGTCAACTTTTTTAGGATTTCATGACTTTAGCACTGTCATCTCTTCTTAAGCATTTCTCAAGAATATGTATCTCCTGATTCCAATATGAAGTGCATATCTCTCTTTTTTCTTTATCGCTTTATTTGACTTAGCTGGTTTTTGTTTACCTACTGAAAACGCATGTTGTCTTTCAAACAACACATAACTCACATAGAAGAGCAAACTGCTACTGAGATTGAGAGCATTATGTTGTGACAGTACTCTTTGCACTTGCCTCCTCTACTCTGTGTGCTTTACATCAGAAGTTAAAAGCCTGAGTGTACCACTGCATGCAAGTTCTCCCTCTTTCCAACTGTTTATATTTACCTCTGGGCATTTATTTTGTTCAAACATACAACTCTCAATAAAATATTGTATTGCCCTTCTCAATCTGCTTGTCTGCCTCATTTCTCCACATTTGGTTGACTTCACTTGTTTTCTATTAACTCCAGCATTAACTGGTCTAAACTGCATAAACTTAATGGCATTACAGCTTTTCCCTTACAAAATTCAACATAAAACTTGTCCACAACTTCGGGTCTGTTTTCAGGCTTTCATACAGACTTCACTCAATTTTATTCATTATTTCCTTACTTTCAAATTTGCCAATACATGCAGTGATAAATGGGTGAATTTTCCTGACAGTTATCTGACAGTGCAACTCTTACTAGGAATTGAAAGATCCTTTGTTCTGTAGTTGTTGAGTTTCAGCACAGAAACTAATTTTAACACCTCCTACCTTCACTATAAACAGCCCAAAACTTTCTTGAACTTCATATCATATCAAGATTTTAAAAATCTCAAAAAATCAGTCAGCAGCTTAATTAGCAAAAATATTAACATTTTCCCAGAATTTGTTTTCCAGAAGATTCTCCCATATTTGTATTGGGTTTGTTTTCAGTAAATTTCTGGTGTGTAATTTCAAAGACATACAATGAATTTGGTTTTAACCAATGTCTCTCCTGCAGGATAACAGTGCCAGTGAAAAGGAAGCAGAAATAGCAGAAAATTGCAATCAGCACACCGTTATTTATTGTACAATAAATTCTGTTTTGTTTCTAGTGTATTTTTCCTAGAAAAAGCCACCAAATGAGCCCCTGTGCATGTACGCCATGACCTTGTCTTATGTCAACTGTTGAAATGTAGGAGCTGCCTTGCTCAGAGATAAGGTGTCTCTGTTTGTTGATAATGGTTCACGATGTGAGTTGACATCTCCAGATCCTTTAAAGCTTTTAAAGGAACTCAGATGGTGTTAAACATCCAGACAAGGACAGAGTGGTGATGTAAAGACAGCAGTGGGTGTTTCTTCTGGTTTCAGCTGGGATGAACTTATTTTCTTAGTAGGTGGCACAGTGCTGTGTTTTGAATTTAGTATGAGAATAATGTTTATAACACGCTGATGTCTTAGTTGTTGCTAAGTACAGCTTACTCTATATCAAGGACTTTTCTGTTTCCCGTGCTCTGCCAGTGAGCAGGTGCACAAGAATTTGTGAGGGAGCATTGCCAGGATGGCCGACATGAACTGGCCAGAGGGATATTCTGTACCAAACAACTTCATGCCTAGTACATAAACTGGGGGCAATTCAGCTAGAACCAAACAATCACTGCTCAGGGATGGGATGGGCATCAGTCAGCAGGTGGTGAGCCAATGTATCGTGCATCACTTGTTTTTCTTGGGTTTTATTTCTTTTTTCTTTTTCCCTTTCAAATTACTTTCACCATGACTACTACTATTAAACTGCTCTTATTTAAACCTATGGGCTTTACATTTTTCCAATTCCACAGGGGGTGGAAGGAGTGTAAGGGTGTGGCTGTGTAGTGTGAGCTGGAGTCCTTTTTGGTGCCCAGCATGGGGCACAAAGGGTTGTGATAAGAACAGAGCTGACCAGAAAGTGTTAAATTTAAGCATTCACTGCACTAATTCCAAAGGCACTGGTCACAATGCTGATTTATTTGCTCTTAGAGTCTCTGCATGTGTGCTCATGTAATAGTTTACTTGCTGTGTCTGTTCCCCGTTGTGGTGTCTGTCCTCCTTGGGGCCTGGGCTAAGGTTATCATTTTGTTGTTCTGTGCAGTACTGGTTTATGATATGATAGAATCGAGGGTTGTAAAACTAATTTAATCTGCGTGCTCAGCATTGCCGTCATCTCTGTGTTACGGGAGCCATCTATTGGCAAATATTAATAATTACACCTTTTGCCTTTTCCGCTTGCAGAGCCAACCTATGGGGGACCCTTCCCTTCCCTTCCCTTCCCTTCCCTTCCCTTCCCTTCCCTTCCCTTCCCTTCCCTTCCCTTCCCTTCCCTTCCCTTCCCTTCCCTTCCCTTCCCTTCCCTTCCCTTCCCTTCCCTTCCCTTCCCTTCCCTTCCCTTCCCTTCCCTTCCCTTCCCTTCCCTTCCCAAACCTTCCCTTCCCCTGCCTGATTAGCATAAGAGATTTTTAAAGATATTGAATCTTTTGAATCCTTTAATCCTATTCATTCTTTGAATAACCTTGAAACAAACCTGGTCCTTCTACTAAGACCCAGCACATTGTTGTATACAGTTCAGATCTTGTTTACGGTTAGGCAAATATCTGTGACATGGTACTACAGAAAGAATTGAGTCAGACAAAGAGACTCATTTCTGAAATAATCTCATAGACCCTTGGGCTAAAGAACAAGACACTGAGTGGGTATATCAGATCTCCTCTCACGCAGAAGCCTTTGGAAAAAAAATTGAACAGTGCAATGGACTGCTAAAGACTATACTGAGAATAATGGCTGGTGGGACCCTCAGACACTGGGATACACGTTTAGCAAAGGCTACCTGGTTAGTTGACACCAAGTGATCTGCCAATTGGTCTGTCTCTGCCCAAACTCAACTTTTATGTACTGTAGAAAGGGATAATAAAGTTCCCATAGTACAGAGAAAAAATGTCTTGGGGAAAACTGGGTTATTCTTGCCTCAGGCAAAGCAAACTGATCTGCAGGATTGCTTTTGCTCAAGAACCTGGGTGCCCTTGCTCGGTAAGGTGGGAGGATGGAGAAGTCAAGGGGATTTGATTTGGGGTAAGAATAGCCAATTAATTGAATTGCATTCTGTTAATTGCTATATAGCACTGTATATTATCACTTCTGCAGTGGCTATATGCTCATCTCAACCCCACTCCCTCTGGATTACCACATTAATGAAAAATTAACTTTGATGAAACTGGACAAATGCAGTGGTGATGGCATCATAACTGACCTCAACATGCAATAATACAACACCACACACCATCTTTGCTGCCTTGAAAGACTGTTATGACAGATGGAGCCTAATTTCATGGGCTAAATTAACTTAATAGATGGTCGATAGAATAAGGCACTATATCTAAGGGAGTATACCTGTGCATGTATCAAAAAGCAGGAAAGGTGATAGAACATTGGAAGTGTGGTATGATATAAATGGTATGGAATAAGTGGTGGATACTGTCCTGGTTTCACCTGGGATAGAGTTAATTTTCTTCTTAGTAGCTGGCACAGTGTTGTGTTTTGGTTTCAGTGTGAAATGATAACACGATGTTTTAGTTGTTCCTAAATAGAGTTTACTTTAAATCAAAGACTTTTCAGTCTCCCATGCTCTGCCAGCAAGAAGGTGCACAAGAATTTGTGAGGGAGCACGGCCAGGACAGCTGACATGAACTGGTCAAAGGGATATTCCATATTATGGAACACCATGCTCAGTATACATATGGAGGGGAGTTAGCCAGGAGCTGCCTTTTCTGTGCTCAGGGACAAGCTGGGCACTGGTCAGCAGGTGAGCAACTGTATTCTGCATCACTTGTTTTTCTTGGGCTATGCCTATTTCTCTTTTTCCCTTTTAACATTATTTCTACTATTATTATCATCATATTTTACATTCTTAACTCATGAATTTTACCTTGCTCACTCCCCTCCCCATCCCATTGCAAGGAGGAGAGTGAGCAAGTGGCTGCAAGGTACTTAGTGACAGGCTGGGGTTAAACCAAAACAGTATTGCAGACATGGAAGCAGGGAAGGCCAGGATAAAAACCAGAGGAAATATAGCAGTGTGAGGGGAGGGTGAATAAGGTCAATTCATATTTTGGATCAGATGATTGACAGTGACAGGAACATGGCATTGGGTTTCTGTTTAGGAGGTATAAAAATATGTGATATAATGGTTTGGAATTGATCAGATAGTAGATGTAGGATCACATTATATTTCAGGTGAAACTTCCACTTCTTCTCCCCTCTCAAAGAGACATAAAATCTGGGATAACGTGTAAGATCACCTTAGAGTCAACAGGATATTTTCTTTGTAGTAATGGTTTGTACATTTCCCAGGAATGCTTTAGTCACTCCAAAATAGCATATATATGGGACATAACTAGAGGCATGCAGGAAAAACGGGCTGAAAATTTCTTTGTGAGAAGCAATTAACCCGCTAGACCTACTTGGCTTAGGAGAGAGAGACATAGGAGTTGTGAAACTACAGTATTTAATACAATAAGCATGGAATGAGGATTTGGAAGGATTCTTGTTTTCATGATAATATTTCAGTAGCACAGCTAACTGATTAATTCATTAGTATTTATCAGTGTCCTTATCCAAGCATATGTGGCACACCAAGAATATTTGGTACAAGAACATAATGCAAGATTGGGAACAGTTATGAAAGAAATATTGGTGTTGAGGGGGAGGAAATAACTAAAAATGTACTGTTGTGGTTTAACCCTCGTAGGCAGCTAAGCACCACCCAGCCACTCGCTCACTCCCCTGCAGTGGGAGGGGGGAGATAAACGGAAGGGTAGAAGTGAGAAAACTCATGGGTTGAGATAAAGATGGTTTAATAGGTAAAGCAAATGCTGCATACACAAGAAAAGCAAAAATAAGGGATTCATTCATTACTTCCCATAAGCAGGCAAATATTTTGCCATCTCCAGGAAAGCAGAGCTCCATTATGCATAGAGTTAATTGGAAAGATAAACACTGTAACTCAAACCCTCTCCCTTTCTCCTTCTTTCCCCAGCTTTTATCACTGAGCACGATGTCATATGGTATGGAACATCCCTTTGATCATTGGGGTCAGCTGTCCTGGCTGTGTCCTCTCCCACCTTCTTCCACACTCCCAACCTACTCGTTGGCAGGGCCATGTGAGAAAAAGAAAAAGCCTTGATGTTGTGTAAGTGCTACTTGGCAATAACTTAAACTTTGGTGTACTATTGACACTGTTCTAGTCACAAATCCAAAGCATAGCACCATATAAGAAAATTAACTCTCAGCCCAAACAATGAGTACTTATAAAACTTTAATCCTGTTAGTTGATCATGGAACATCTGCAGATTATGAATATTCATAAAAATCAAGGACTTTTCTTCTTGCAGTTCCTCAACAGTCAAATTCCATTCCCATCTCATAAGAAGACAGAGATGATCAGATTTTGCATGTCTATCAGAAAGAAATACTAACTATTGAACAAACCTAGTCTACTGCTCGCTGTTGTCAAAGGAAACTGCTATCCTGTACCTCGGAGCCCTTTGGATCATGCTAACTTTAGATACATTGTCTAACTGCAGATGGTTCGTTTTATTTAGAATGCAGAAATAAAAGACATTCATTTAAATGCAAATTTGCCACTCTGTCCTATGGAATTTCCTCTCACTGAACAGTGTTGTGGCATACATTTACTGTGACTGGAAAAATACTGACACTCACGTATGCCTATCCCTATTTTCCTGCAGTAAAGTGCAAGAGCTGTTAACCATCATGATTCAGGACAAACAGCTGCCAAGAAGAAATGTTACATTATAACATGTTGACACACTGATGTATGAGTAGGGGATAGCAGTCCAGCTTAATGTTTTAATTAAAACCAGAACATTAGATTATAAGCTTTTTGCAGAATCAAAAATTCTCATTCTCTGAATTTTTCTTGACTGATGCAAATGTTTTCAAAAGATGATAGCCAAATTTAATATTTCATGACAGATAATTTGCATCTTTTCAATGTCCCACCTTCTAGCAGTTGTCAAATCTCTCATATTTCTTCCAAGCAGTGTCACGAGTCTGATTGCTATAACAAATTTTAACAAGATTACATCAACTAATTTCTTTCTCTGTTCTTGTGGTATCAGAACTGGAGAATGAATCCCAGAACCTCAGGTTATTGTGGCATTAATGCTTTCAAAGCCAGTATCGGTATGCCTGGGTTTTCTGTTTTGTTGATTTGGTCTGATCTGTATTGGGTTTCTTGTTTGGTTTAGCTTATTTTGTTTTTCCTTTGAAACTGTAGATGGGAGACAGATAACAGCTTTGGGAGAGGAATGCTCAGTATTGTGTGTGATGTCAATATTGCTTCTAGCTTCATTTTTCACTTATGTATTTTACAAAAAAATTAATATGAGAGTATCAAGCTAACTTAACTATGAAGTGTGTCTGTCTAGTTATGTGGTGGCTTGGATTCTGACCTTACATTCACTATGAAGTATTTATTTTGTTTATTTACTTACTATGGTTTAGTTTCAATCACATGAGATTTCCTAGCTCTTGAACAAATTAAACACTTAGTCCTGCAGATAAATCTAAACATTATCAATTTAGTCAAAGCTACACCAGGCCTTGAATTGAAGAATATGTTTAAGAACTTGCTGAATAATAGCCCATAATTGTGTAAGAAATACTTTGGAAAATACTGTTCAAAAGTACATTCTTTCATCCCCTTCCCTTCATATCATATTTCAAGCATATATTCAATTTGCTGTCCACAAAATCTATTAGGTATCATTTGTTTCTACAGTTTTTCTGGTTCCACAGAATATTTTTAAGGAATAATGAAATTTAAAAAATGTCCCAGCCATGCACTGAGAATTGAATGCTACAGAATGCAATAAATCATACTCTAATTAAAATTCAAGGTATTAAAATTACTTAGATGTCTCCAAGTTGTGTTTCCCATTTTTCTTTCTTTCTGTTCCCCCCCCCCTACTGTAACAACATTTTCTTTAACCTGTGAATTCCCCTTGTTTGATTTTTCAAGTCGTGTCCTGGAGGACTGTTGATGTAAAAGCTCCAAATTCCCATTTCCAAATCAGCAGCAAGTGTAATAAATGAAGCAGAACTTGGCACCAAACCTATGCTACCCCATCAGAGATGTTTCCCTCCAACACTCCTGAGTGTGGAGTGGAAAGACCACACACGTTGCAGTAACTCCCTAGTTACTACATGCTGCTGAGTATGAAAAGAACCTCTTCCCTGCCAGCAAGTGTGCCTTTGGACTCTCTTCTGGTCTGTCATGCTCAAAATAATCAGTGAGGGAGTGGCACATGCTTTATAAAACACTCACTGTGTTAGTACTTGAGCAAGCTACACTTTGCATTAGTGTACTTGTTTATGCTTATTATTCATTCTAAATTATTCTTTAGGAAGTTCAGATGATATTAATGCACATTGTTCCCAAGTAAGAGAAAGTCCATGCTCTGGAGAGTTTACAGTTGAAATAGATGAACCAGAGTGGAGAACAGAACAACTCTCTTTTAGCACGTGAGCACAAACACTCCATGTACAAGGTCCACATCACCCACTCATTCTTGTATTTTTTACAACACATAGTGTGCCACTTTGTGTCAATCTCTGACAGTGTCATCATTGCTCTGAACACAATATCTTATATCAACCAAGATACAG